>JAYMSV010000179.1:0-20474 GCA_036897745.1 Erodium moschatum
GAATAGTGGTGGGTACAATAAACCCTAAAAGGATTGGTTCTTAAACTTTCCCTTTATGGAAGTGGGAATTTGTTGTCTCCTCCATAGACCTTCCCTTTTGGGAATGAGAATATGGGGATGAATTATAAGTTCTTCCTTGCTGGCTTAATTATATATGTTCTTGATGCCCAAACATATATTTGTTTTTTTATATATATACATTGTTACATTATGTTTACATATTTTTAAATTTTTATCCGTTTTTGATACACGTGAAAAAATATTATAGAATATTAGTAATTAAAGTGTTATGAACATTAAATTAATACGCTGCAAAATTTTGAATTTGCGGTCATTCATCTAATTCTATTAAATTTTGGTATGCACAGAAAGGTTAAACCTAATTTGAACTTTCACTCTAATTATACCCTAACTTTATCATATATTTACAAAAAAACTAGTAGATAAAAAGTATTACATATATGAAGTTAACTTGACGTGACACAAGGTCATAATTATATCGTTTTGACAAATTTACATAATTGTATGTACCTTTGAATAAAATGTATTTTTTAAAAATTTAAAGAGGGTAAATGTTATTATCAGTAGTCCTATGTATTGAACTAATGATTATTAGTTAAAAATTACCTGAGTGAGTTTAAACTAAAATTATCATCGTTTAAGAATGATAAATTACGTTTAAAAGTTCATATGTTACGAAAATTTTATGAAATAGACAGTACCGCTTAATCACCGGTTACCTACAATAGAAAAATCTACTCAAACATAAAATCGAAGAACGGTTTACAGATATAACGAATAGATTGTCTTACTCAGAAAACGGGAGAATCATTGGTTCACAAACAAAGATCCCTATGTAAGAGATATGGATGAGACACTTGTTTTCACTCTTTTTCGGTAACCCTAATCGGAAATAGTGAAGCATCGTGGTCGTGATCATATCATGATATGCTTTAACATATGCATATACAGATAGGTATGTTTGAAATCCAAAGTTCTTACCCTTTCGGCAGCAGGAAGATGGGTGTCAGCTGGTGATGGGAAATTAAAGGAAAAAAGTAGAGCAAATGGGGAGAAGGATTGGCTCTACGTGTCGTTCTAGGGTTAGCCAATTTTTTGGCTGAAACCCAGCCAGAAGTTTCAGTGGCACTACCAAACATAATCAGGATCCAATTCTCTTTTTTTTTTCTTTTCTTTTCTTTTCTTTTCTTTTCCTGTGGGCCAAACGAGAACCCACGTGCTTTATGCGCAAATCTATATGGAACATTTGTATTGTCCATATACATCCTTTCCTTTGTTGAGATTAGTTCAATACAGCCTGTTATTTCTGCTAAATATATACTCCAAATCATAATGGAGATACAATCCCGGATAAGACCACGTATATACCCATAAATGGATTTGGTCTTCAAATGAATTACTTTATATGTATATGTTTGGGATTCGAAGACTGTTTAGAAAATGATTCAAATTTGATATAGATGTTATGTTTTTCATTTTTTATTTAAAATTCGTATTAATAATGCCAAGTACACTATAAGTGGGATAAGAAATGTATATTCGAGATTGTAGTCCTGGACCCCATCGAAAATTGGTGTGCTGGTATTATAGGCTAAGTGACGAGCTCCTATTCGATAAACTAGGAGAACAACGGCATAAAGACAAATGGAGTACAATTAAGCAGGAACAAGGATCTAGAAGTCCATTCAAAAGGTTGACTTGATATGCTGACGGGGTACCTCTCCCCGAGAAATATGATCCGAAGAGGTACATCCAAAACAAGCGCGGCGGTGGCGACGGTGACAGGTGGGCATGAGCAGAAACCTAGGCGTGACAACGATGGCACAGGGTACATTGAGAGCAAACGAAAACCTGACGGAGGGAGGAAAACTGAGTCGCTCGCGATCGAGAAGCCTGGCTGATAAGGGCGAGAACCAAGGAGAGTTGTGCAGGGACGTGCAACCTCTATGGATCCCGGAGAGATGGTGGGGATAGAACGACCTAGAAAAAAGTGGCCACTTACAGCCTTAAACAGTACGACGACAACGAAAGTGTACTTAGGAAACAACGATAAAAAGATATGGCGACCCAGCTGGCCGTTAACCGCCAGATATGCCCGCGAACGAGATGGGAGATGGCCGTGGTTGAGATCCTCTCCTGAGAGAGGGAAGGCTTGCACCCAGCCGTCGTCGTCCAAAGTTGAGGTAGGAAAGGCGGGGCAACGATACTGTACGTAGGAAACGACGACAGGAGATCTAGCTATCTAGAACTGGCTGTTAACCTTCAAATCTACCGTCAGATGGCGAGGCTCGACGACGACCCAAGAGAGGCAAGAGAGAAAGGTTACCCAATGGCCGGAGCCACAACGATCGCTGGAGGCGGCGGCTGCAAACACGAAAAAAGCCCCTTTAGGAGTTAGAGAGAAATCAGAACATCTATTAATGTTTCTCGTTTAATTAAACTCCAATTAAGATAATTATAAAAAAAAGGCTAGGGTGTTAGATGTACAAATAAAAGAGTTTTAGGACAGTGTACTGAAGTTTTCCCTAAACTTTTTGATGAAAAATTAATGTCATGGACTGAAGTGAAAATAAAATGTTTTGTTAAGATAACCAAAAAAGATACAAAAAACACAGGCTCCAACAGTGATTTGCATTTCCTTTTCCTAAGAAGCGAGCTGAAAATATTCCTATATATTATATAAGTTTTTTATTTAAAATGTCTTTGCATATTTTATCGTATAGATTTTTTAACCGTACCACTGGTTGAACCGGACGAAATTGTTATGTGTAGACTAAATTACGTTTTTCTAACCATCCTGAACTCGATTCTCATCATCTCATACTAGCATTTTATTTTTCCTATAACATAGACAAGTCCACAAAATCAGGGAATGAAAGAAAAATTGAGAGGCTACAGCTTTGCCAGCTGAAAGGGAGCAAAGCAAATACATACATATATAGGGATGTAATGAAGAGAAGGTGTAGTGATTTGATGAATGAGAATCAGAATCAGAATCAGATTGCAATGTCAATGCTATATTGCTCTATGCCTATGCATGTGCTCTCTCATCTCCATCACATGTTCTCTATATAATATATAGTAATTTATTTGCAAATTATTAAACAAAAACGGCATAAACCCACGAGACTTGTTTTTGACCTTTCGGCTCACCCCAAAAAAGAAACCACAATCTAGTACCTTCATGTTTAAGACACCCACTTCCCTTTATGTAACACCCAAATAAGAAATAGACCCTAAAATGGAAATGTTATATGTTTGGAGGTAAAGTTTGTCAAATGAAATATATTTAAGCCAAATGCTCATTCTTATGTTGTGCTCTTGACCTACATTTTCAGAAATTTCAGTAGAGATTGAAAATCAAAACTATACATAACACAAACGCCGCAAGATCAAAAACTTCCCGTCTCAATACTGCGGAAAATTTACAAAACAGTTTTATTTCGAAATATAACTATACCATACATGTTCTTTCGGTTTTAATTTTTGGCGAAGTTATGATATTACCGTTGATAAAACCCCGGTCAGGTAAATGGACTACTCGGGTTGGAAGCGGATTTTATCCGGTCGGGTAAAATCTGGGTTGCTTCACCAAGAGTAAATCAAGGTTTCCAATAAAATAGAAGGTTAGCTTGCAAATATTTGAGAGTCATACTTGCTTTCTGCACCTCATACTTTAACATAAAGCTATTTTGCAAATTCCCCCCCTCAACATAAAGCTAGTAACCCAAAAAAAACCACACCACACAAATTTGAAACTAAAAAATGCATTATATTATAGGTTTACTTAGCCTTCGTAAAAAAATTGCGATCCAATATAAAAATCCTCAATGTTGGCAGGTATGTTCGACATCATAGAACTCGTGGATATCACGCAACATCCTCTCGTTAGCATGCGTCGGGTAAATAGAATACCTAGATCAGTAAAAAAATATCCTCTAAGATGAAATCCGGGTTTCACTACTAACGAGGCTAATTTGCAAAAAAATTGGGAGTCATACTAACTCTCTGCACCCGTACTCAAAAACAGGATCATTTTGCAAATCCTCCCCTCAACATTTATATATAATATGCTGTTAAAGCAAAAAAGAAAACAAAAACACCACTCAAGTTTCACTAAGCCGTAACAACAAAAGTTCAATCCAATATTTTCTCAAACAAAATCGTTAATGTTGGCGGGCATCTCCTCAATGGAGACGTCGTAGAACTCTTGGATATCACGCAACATCCTCTCGTCGTCACGCGTCACAATGTTGATGGCAACGCCTTTCCTCCCGAACCTCCCGCTGCGCCCAACCCGACGAAGGTAGTTCTCGGGCTGGGTTGGCAGGTCATAGTTGATAACCAAGGCGTCCCGCTGAACATCGACCCCACGCGCCAAGAAGTCCGTGGTAATGATCACGCGGGAATAGAACCCGCGCGTGGTCACACTCCTGGCCTTCTGGACGGTGTGGCCTCGCCTCCTCATCTTGTCGATGAGCCAATCAGCTTTTCGCGTGGTTTTGGCGAAAATGACACTATGAGTAATGTTCATGGTCACGTATATGTCGTGTAGGACTTCGAGCTTGTACTCTTCCTTGTCGCAGTTGACGTAGAACTGCTTAACACCCTCGAGTGTGAGCTCGTCGTGCTTAATGCTGACACGTGTCCTCGCGAGGTTGTTCATGATCTTGCTCGCTATTTCCAGAGCTTCTGGTGGCATTGTTGTAGAAAACACACCAACCTGGATTTCCGATGGGAGCTGCTCGAAAATATCGTATATCATCTGTCGTCACAAAGATTCTGTTTGCTAAGTTCAACACACAATAAATAAATAAATAAAAACACGAATGAATTTCTCACCTGGAGTTTGAAACCTCGAGAGATAATTTCGTCAGCACGGTCCAAAACAAACATCTTGACACGACCGACATTAAGGGCTTTCTTGCGCAACAAGTTAAAGACACGACCGGGAGTTCCGACAACAACGTGCACCCCTGAAGCCAGGATGGTCGGATCTTCAGTCTCGCCGACACAAGCATGAACCTTGACACCCAAGTAACCGCCCAGTGCTCGCATCAGCTTCTCGATTCGCTGCGCGAGCTCCCTAGTCGGAGCCAGAACCAGAGCCTGGCAATGCACCACCTCGTACTCCAACCTCTGCAACACTCCGGAGCAGAGTATTGCTGTTTTGCCTGTACCCGACTGTGCCTGCTCAATCACATCCACTCCTTCACAAAACGGTACCATCCCTTTCTGTTGAATTGCTGACGGTCTCTCAAACCCTTCATGTCAACAAAATCATGTAATCAGAAAAGCAAATTGATAAGAAAAGGAATTTATTTTGAAACATTGGGCCTCAGATTTTTGCAATTTTTAGGAGAACCCGAATTTTCCCTTAACGAAGGCTACCTAGATTTTGTTCTATATGAGCAAAATCCGCTACTGACCGGGTATTTTGCTTTCCTAATGAGAATTGAAGTAGCATGGTGTAATTATATTTCGAAGTAAGACTATTTTATCGGGAAAAGAGATAGATGCTCACCACAGGCGTAGATGCCTCTAAGAAGGTTATATTCGAGATCCATTTCGTCGAAACTATCGTGATTTTCGTCATATTCGATGAAGAACAAGTCTTGTCCTTCCTCTGAAGTTAATTTGCTGGAACCGTTACTGGCTAAAGTGGCCATACTGGTAGACAAAATCAGACTTTTCTTACGAAAAATTCTGGTTGGGTTATTGTCTTGGTGCCACTCCTTTTTATAGTGTAAGTTAATTTCCTTTTTTATTTTTTTGGATACTTACCTGAGTCGGTGGTCAAGTTTTGTTTCTTGTTATTCAAGTTACTACTTGCTTGATTAGGAAAAAAAAAACATAACGGTTTGGTCATTTGGCCCAATGTACGGGTCCTTGGAAGCCCAGTAACATTTTTTACCGTTGGTCATCTGGCCCAGCTCAAATAAGCAGCTTTAATGGTGCGGCCCAACAATAGCCCACGTAGCCGAGCGAGAGTGGGCCTTGTCTCTATCACGTCACGAGTCCACAAACCCGTAAAAGCTAAAATGGGAGTGACGTAACGTAAAACCAGAAACCAAACCCACCTCTGTTCCGTCTCCGCGACTTCACAGAGAGAGAGAAGAGACGTTTGTCCGAGAGAGAGAGAGAGAGAGATGTGGGAATCGATCTGCTTGACGCTAGCTGCCACCGCCGGCAACAATATCGGCAAGGTTCTGCAGAAGAAGGGCACTGTGATTCTTCCTCCTCTCTCCTTCAAGCTCAAGGTTCAATCTCCTCTCTCCCTCTTTTACCCCTCCTTTTCTACTTTATTACCGCTTCATGTGCTCGCCTAACCCTGCTCATCTGGCGTTTCCGTTTTCGTTTCATTCGATCTGGGTTGTTTTAGCTATTGGGTTGCTCTTTTGGGTTCTAATCTGAATGAACATGCAACCGATCTCGATTAATTCTTCAGGCATGTGATGTGATTTGATCAACGATGACCTTTTTACCGGGATTGAGTTTGGTTTTTGGGTTTCTACATCGCATTTTTGAAATCTTCTAGCTGCATTTGGCTGCAAGTTGCTGGGTTTGATTTGGGATTTCTGGAAATTTTCCCTATTCGAAGATACATGTTCAGGCTTAGTGGATTGTGGTTTAGTTTCTTTTTGGGAAATTCTTGTTATTGTGTTTGTTTATGGACTGTTGAATATTGCAATGGGTTTAAAAAATAGATGGGTATATGAAATTCATAAAGCAGAACTGAGGCCATTTTGATCATTAATTCTGCATGAGTTGGAAATCTAGTATGATGCTGGTTTGAGTATATGGATTTTAGATCAACTTGTAATTTCTGGGTTTATTTCGCAATGAAACTTGGAGTTTGGACTTCAATACCCTTTCGGGTGCTCTTTCATATTTACATGGGATTTTAAGATTGTTTTGACTCGTTGTGTGCCTTTTGTAGGTGTTGAGGGCTTATGCTTTTAATAAACCTTGGATTATTGGGTTTTTGATGGATATTTTTGGAGCCTTGTTGATGCTAATGGCGTTATCTAAAGCTCCAGTAAGTGAATTAACATAAACCTTTGCTATTTGTACCGTATATGTTGCAAGTTGATCAATATTGATACTCTAGGATTCTCTTATTCATTTCCTTTTGTCTCTCAGGTATCCGTCATCCAACCAGTTTCTGGCTGTGGACTTGCTATTCTTTCTGTATTTTCCCACTTTTATCTGCAGGAAGTCATGAATGCTATTGACTGGATGGGTATTACTTTGGCGGGTATTGGCACCATAGGTAATGTGAGTTCTTCATGATGCTCTTTTGTTTGTATTACAATTTAAACTGGTCTTGACGGTATTCACAAGTCCCAGAATTCAGACATAATAATTATATACTCGAACGTATTAAAAGTGAACTCTTGTTTTTCTCTATCACTAAATTCCGAATGTCTTATATGCACATGTGAGGAGTATTATGACAAACAGTGTATGGAGTAAGTTTTATAGTAGATTCCTTGTTCTTACAATATTTTTGTACTTTACCATTTATGATAGCTACATAGTAGTTAAAACGAATTTATGGGGTTATGAAGAATTTAATTTCCATATATGCCCCATCACTAGTTTCTTTTGTATTTGATGTTATTGCTTTAGCCAATTTGGAATCATATTCTGTGCTTGCTTCCTTATTTGCAGGAGTTGGAGCTGGTGGTGAAGAGCAAAAGGCTTCATCCATATCTGTCATACAGTTACCCTGGCTCGCCTTTGTAGTTGCCATCTTGTTTGTAGGTATCTTATTCTTTGCACTATCTGAAATTAATGTTAACTTCATGTTTTTTATCAGTAATATTGCATGGATGTTATGACTATGACAATACTATGAGTAATATTGCTATATATAATCTTGCACTGAATAAATAACTGATTTGGGAAGCAAAAAGCTTATATTGCTGATGCTCCCATCTGGCTCTATTTTTTCACTGACAAATTGTGTACTTTATGGTGGCTGCTTGCAGAGTATTGCAATTTATATGCCTTTAGATTACTTGAATTGGAAGGGAACAAAAATGAGCCATCATTATTTTATTTTCTTTATTCTTTACTTCATGATATTTTCTCATATAGATGTATTCATTGTGCTCTCTGTCTCACCTCACCATTGATGGGATGTGCTTGATGTAATATAGATAGTGTTCCATATATCTGTTTGTATTTAACAATCATATGATATTTCTGATCCACTGAATAGGTACTCCTAAATGGATGGCTCAGTATTTTCAAGAGTCGGCGAAAGGAAGATGACATGGTGAATTCCCTCTTGTTTATGACTACTATTTGTTGCAGTCTGTTCATTTTTCTGTAGTTTTTCCCTCTTCCTAGTTTGTAACATTTTCTGTGGTGTAGATGGAATATGATGTTGTTGAAGAAATCATATATGGCTTGGAATCCGGCATATTGTTCGGGTACTGCTTTCTCTGAACCTTTTTTTGTTGATTTTTTTTTACTGAACTGATTATGTGCTTTATAGCCCTGTATTGAAGCTGAACTACTATTTAATGATTAAAAATTATCTTTTGTCCGTACAAATATTCTAGTGCTTTTAAGCTTTAAAGGGTGTTCTCTCTTATTGTATTAATTGTCACCCCTATTAATTCTAACTTTATAGGTTGTAAATAAGAGTTAGTCTACCAGTTTCCAATATACAGCCTTACTTTAACGCTAGAACACTTATTTGCTGCTTGGACCTCATTTATTGCGTGACTCCAGTCTCCAATAACATACGTACCAGATGTCTGTTGTAAATACTCCCTCCATCACTATAAATGTCCCACTTGACTATTTACAAAAATTAAGCATTTAAATTTTAGTGCTGTACCCTTGTACCAATTACCACCATGTGCTCCAGTGTCTTACTACTCTGGTAAGACATGCTTAGTTAACTAGCTTAAATGGACTTTTTGCAGTTACTTCCTGACGTCCATTTTAGGTAATAATAAGTATGCCTCTGATTTTAGGATGAGAGGACTTAGGGAGTATGACTTGATGATTCATTTTGTTTATTCTTATAACTGAAACAGAGTCAATGGATGCAGAACATCAACATTTTGATTGTTTTCAAAGAAAGGTTCTATGATTGTAGTTAGCAATCCTGTAACATGAATCTCAATGCAGGATGGCATCTGTAATTTCCAAGATGGGATTTGTTTTCTTGGAGCAGGGCTTCTCCCCGATGCTGGTTCCTGCTTGCATTTCAATCAGTATATGTTGCAGTGGCACAGGATTCTTTTACCAGGTATTGTGAATTCTTCAGCTGATTTGCATGTCCATTACAAAAGGTTAATTTTCTTCTAAGCTATTTTAAACAAATTTGCTTGGTCAAATTCCCATTTTGACCATTCCACTGTTTTATTGGTTACTCCCTTTATATTTTATGGCACCTGGTTCAGACTTGCATCCATGTATGAAACTGTATTCTAAGGGTCAATAGCTCTTGCATGTACTAGATGTCTTAAAATAGTCTACAGTCAATAACATTATTTAAATGTAACCATGCTATTTCTTTCGAACAGACTCGAGGTCTTAAGCACGGTAGGGCTATTGTAGTATCTACATGTGCTGCTGTGGCATCAATATTGACTGGTGTAATTGCTGGTATGGTTGCTCTGGGTGAAAAGTTGCCTACAGCTCCAGCTGCTCGTCTTTCACTACTCCTGGGATGGTAATTTCAGTCTTTAACCTCCATGAATATTACCTTAGAGGCACTCTGAAATTGGTTTACAAATAATGGTTGACAATTCAGATCTCTGATTTCATGATGCACTGAAATGGGTTTATGAATAATGTTATTGCAGGCTTCTTATAGTCATTGGTGTGGTTCTGCTGGTAAGCTCAACAAGGCTGTTGCGATATCTTCCACGTTCATTGAGACAATTCATACAAGCTGGTATTGACAGAAATAACAGTCTAAGAAGATCCGGTTCTCTTCGCGCAAGGGATTCAAATCCTAATGTTGCTGTTCAGACAGCTACATTGCACCATCTCATAAACCTTCCTAAAGAGAAGCCCTGAACTGATATTGCCGGGATTAGCTGAACGTTTATGTTTTTAGACATGGATTTGGAAAGAAAGATATTGCTGGAATTGGTTGAACATTTATGTTTCTATTGGCATGCATCTGAGAGAAAAAAAAATACATGTACCAGTGTTGTGCAATATCTTTGGTGAGGCCAGTTGTATAGTACTTGCCTTTCCTTCTGTTGTTTCTTTTCTCACTGAAGGGCTGAAGTTTTTGAGATGATACCTTTCTGTAAGATGTTTTTACTTAAATGTGGGATCTTGGAGTTTGGGATTGTACATCTCTTGAGCCTGAATAGGTATGCTATATAGGCTGGTGTGAGTTTGAATGTGGTGATCTGATTTCTATATACTTCTGTAACCATTAAAGTGGGAGTTCCTAACATGAGGTTAACTTCTAATCTGACTCGATTAGGAGTGTTCATGGTCTGTAATGGATGTTGGCACCGTGTTCATGTTATGTTAACCGATACCTTTGAAAATAACTCAACCAGTTACCTTGGATTTCATAGTGCTCTCATCGGCATTGGATGCCATTTTCTTCCCAGTTTTAAGAAGTTTAACTGATAAATGCTAGATTTGATAAAGAACGGCGAGGACTTTCAGCGATTACGAAGTAGAGATGAAGGGCAGTGATCCAGCAAAACGTCTGATTATAAAGAGACCGGCGGAGAATTTATGCCCTCCGCTGACAAAGTTCACAAATACCAAAACATAGTATGTGGATCGAAAGGGGAAGACGAGAAGAAAGTCGAGGGATGAAGGGGATGGCAGTTTGTGTAAGAGCATCTATAATGGGATTCGTTCACTGAAAGCGAGTAGCTCTCCATTCGCTGGCCGACTGTTCCAGCCTCCCACAAGTTGGATGTGATTAACCCAACTAATATGAATGAATATCCACGTGCCACATGACAAATGGCCATAAGGTAGGCGATTTCAATACGTCAAATAACATCTCCAAGAGATTCGCTCACTGAAGGCAATTAACCCTCAATTCGTCGATCGATTCGTCCAATCTCCCACAATCTTAGAGACAATTAGCCCCATTAACACGAATGAATACCCATGTATCGCATGACAAGTGGCCAGAAGCCCCCAACCAAACCCTTGATTTTCTAATACTACAAGTTTATAATTTGTATAATTAAATAAATAGACAAGAGCGGCCCAAGAGATGGGCTGGACCGGCTGTCATCCAGCTAAATGGGCCCAAAAGCAGTTCCTTACGTTCACTCCAAAACAGATACGCACGTCTCATTGTTTCCGCCAGCAGAACAATAACTGACCACACATCACAAGGAAGTTCGAATAAATCAACGGTCGCTGTTACATCACAATGTACCCGTGACGTTATCACATGCCGAGCTCGAGTCGTAGTGGTAGACCCAAAGTCCACGAACTCGACTATATATGCACAAACGATTCACACCTTTTCTCCACAAAGCTCGGGTTTTTAAAATTTTTACTCACAACTTGCTACTGTCGCAACCAAGCTTCTCCTTCCCAGGGACAGAGAGGGCGCGGAACGAGACCCATAGGAGACCGGAACAGCTACATCTGATTCTTCTGCTGAAGAACAAGTTACATATCGGTCTGTTCTTCTCTTACCCGCTCCGTGAATCAGTCGATCTGTCCGTTTTCTCTGGTGGGTAGGTTTCCTTGAGCATAATCGATCCCTCTCGGTTCCGTTTCTTCGATTCCTTTGATCAGATCTCAACTGGGTCTTCCTGATTCGCCTCTAGATTTCGTGGGCATCTCTCAATTCAAGTGATTGTTGTTTGCTCGATCCGAATCCGTCAAAGGGGGTTTTCTGATTATTGTTGGTTTCTCTGAATTGAATTGTTGAATCTTCGATAAAGGGTTTTGGATTGGAATCTTAAGCAATATAAGCGCGGTTAGCCAATGGGATTATTGGTAACTGAAGAGTGTTTGGTTTTTTGATCTGTGGGATCGCATCACCTGCACCTGTTGATGTATATTGCTGTTGGTGAAGATAAGGATAGGCTTGTGAACCTGCCCGATTCAGTTCTGGGTGTTCTCAGGCCATTGGATCTTCCATTTGAGCTCGAGGTGTTCTTATTTTGTATCCCCAGAGATAGATGGGATAAGGAGTTCTTTAAGCTGCAGGGTGGGTAACTGAGAGCTTTCCATTTTACTAAAGGGTTTTGTTTGCTAAATTGATTTGACTTGGAGTTATCTGAGATGGGTTCTTCCCAAACTTCTACATTGTCCACCAATGTGACTGGGTTAGTTGAGGGATCAGCGTCTGCACGCAGAAACGTCTCTTACATTGATGGGGTACCTGTTTATGTTAGAGAGCTAATTGCAGGTGGCGCCGCAGGAGCTTTTGCTAAGACTGCTGTTGCACCCCTTGAACGGGTGAAAATACTTTTGCAGGTGAGGCCTTTGCATACTTGTCGCTCTGATTTCTGATTGATATTGTTTTGTTTAGTCTTTACATAGCTGGTATGATATCTTACTTATAGATTTTTCAATTGTTTTCTAGATGTTCATATCTCTTTTCTAGACACTTATCTATGGCCTTAACAGCTAACTATTAGTTGGAAATTTCATGTTGAAGTCCTTCAAATGTTTTTTTTCCTTCTTTGAATCTACTTTTCTAGGGGGAATTGCACACAGTTAACTTAATGTATTGCATACTTTCACTTTCACATACCTATCCATTGGGTTATCTACAGCAACTAACTGCACTTCGCATGATCATAGAACTTGCCTTAAAAATGAACTACAAATTGTCAGTACATATCTATCAACAAAATAATCCCATCAACTGTCTAATTCCTCCTCATGTTCAACTTAATAGACAAGAACTGCAAGCTTCCAATCTCTTGGTGTGGGTCAATCCTTACAGAAGTTGCTGAAGCAAGAAGGTTTTCTTGGTTTCTACAAGTGGGTTTTCTTTTATTGACCTTTGTATCTATTTTCCAGTCAAGTTGTGTTGATATTTCATTTAACACGTTTTATTTTTATTTTTTTCTTCCAGAGGAAATGGAGCCAGTGTCATTCGGATTATTCCTTATGCAGCATTACATTTTATGACCTATGAGCAATACCGGTCTTGGATATTGAATAACTATTCTGCTTTGGGATCAGGACCTGTTGTAGACCTATTAGCTGGTTCAGCTTCCGGAGGAACTGCAGTATTATGTACATATCCCTTGGATCTAGCTCGTACTAAACTTGCATATCAGGTAAGCAGTTGCATAAATATTTAGGCAGTGGCCCTTACCAAAAGGTGGTGAGACTCTTTGTAACTTTGGGCTAAGGCTTGTTTAGAGGTAGTAAATACTTGACGCTTATGTTCTGTAGAAGTGTGGAGGTTTGAACACATATAATTCCATAATGACAATTTAGGGCATCCCAATACAGTACTCACTCAAAACTACCTTGTTCCAGGCAGGTAAACCAATGTCGTAAAAAATGCTAGGCGCCAGTCGGGCAGATAGGGTCTCCGGGGACTAATCAGGGATTGGTCGGAATTATATTTTTCTATTTTTTATTTCATAAACAATTATTTATATAGTTAAAATATGAATCATATTATATAAAAATATTAAATATTTAAGATATAAATATTTTAATATTTCTTGTGTTCATATCTTAGAATAACACTCGTAAATAACTTTATAAGAAGTAACTTGCCAACTTAACTAAACAACTTTATATAATATAAAAAGTGTGCGCCTTGGAGCGACTTGACCCACCCAGATCCGCCTAATTGGAGAAAATTGGTCCACCGCCTTGATCCGCCGTTTAGGACAAATGGTGCTGGTGTTGTAAAAATCGGCGCCTAGGCACTGCTTGGGCCGATTTTTACGACACTGAGGTAAACTGAGTTAAGCTTAAGTTAGTTGAATGAACTGTAAGTTTATTAACAAGGAGTCAATTCCCCAGAATAAATGTTTGATGCTTTAATTTGTTTTACCTTTAATTTTAAATTTATCCTTATTCAGGTTTCAGACACGAGAGCAAGTTTGCAAGGTGTGCGCAATATATATGCTCAACCTGGGTATAGTGGCATAAAGGATGTTCTTACAAGTGTTTACAAGGAAGGTGGAGTTCGTGGGCTATATCGAGGTGTAGGTATGCATTTTTTTTTTCCTGTTGTGCTCTTGCAATTATAACTCGTTCATAACCATTGCCCAAGGTTGATTTTGTACACTTCTCTTTGGGATTGACTCCAGAAACTATGATTTGGTTTTATGAAGACATATTGGTGCACAAAACCTTTTCACTTGTTGCTACTCTCATAAGTCATAAGCAAGGAAGTAACATTATATTTCAGGATATTCCTTTTGCTTCTCTGATTGTTTCTTCCAAAGTTCATTTGCCGTACTATTTTCATATTTTCTGTAATTATTCTTTCAATTATTTGAGGTTATGACCTAACGAAATGTGATTGCTTGAGTAGGTCCAACACTCATTGGGATACTTCCATATGCTGGGCTGAAGTTCTATGTCTATGAGGAGCTTAAGAGACATGTTCCTGAAGAGCACCAAAAGTCCATTGTGATGCGTCTTTCTTGTGGTGCTGTAGCTGGATTACTTGGACAGACCTTTACATACCCATTAGATGTTGTACGAAGACAAATGCAGGTACCAGTTCATCTACTCTTTCACACCTACATGGGCTCGAGATCATCCCTTATATAGAAGGGAGTTCTACTTGACCCAACAAAGAGTTGGTAGAGATCAAAGAAGCTCAACATAAGCTGTAGAGAAAGGGCTTAAGAAATACCGCTGCTTGGACAAGAAAGTATTGGTTACTCTGGTCCTGTTATAGACTTGAACTCTGGTCCCAATGAGTCAATGGCATAAATTCAAGTGCTTGACCAGTTGGACAAGCATGCTTTGGTTAACTCATGATGTTAATTAATACCGGGGTTTTTCAATTATTGTGTCAAGCTCATAATGAGTGAATTGTTAATACCATTGTACATGAAGACATCTGGACTAAGATTATCCAATTAATTGAGCGATGTTATGTTTTTTGACAGGTAGAGAATATGAAGACTTCTTCTGTCCATGGTGATGCCCGATATAAGAGCACAGTTCACGGGCTTAAGACCATTACTCGTAATCAAGGTTGGAGGCAGCTATTTGCTGGCCTAAGCATTAATTATATCAAGGTAAATTAATTATATCCTTGAGTTTGTAGTATCCTAAATCCTAATTGAGTCTTGCTACAACCCACTTCAAGGGCCTTGCCCTTGAACAACGGTGCCAAGTTGACCCTAGTAGGATTCCTAATGGCCATGATCACTCTACATGCTTGGTATTGACTTCGTTGTATTATTTGTGGATACACCAAATAAGATTGGTTTATATTAATTAAGTTGTTAATTTCTTACCAGATCGTTCCTTCTGTGGCAATTGGTTTCACTGCGTACGATGCTATGAAGTCTTGGCTTTGCATACCACCTCGCCAGAAATCTCAATCAGCTTCTGCTGCATAAATCAGTGTTATATTAGAATCAAAAACTTGATGTAGTCATGATATTATTGTTTTTTTTTTGATGTAGTCATGATATTATTGTTAATTACAATGATAATTTGAACTGTACTAATCATATAGCTATAATTTTAGTAATTTTATACTATGCTTTCCTATCTTTGAGGTCCTTTAGTTAGATTCTTGAACTGCTTTAACTTGTAGCACAAACAAAGCAAAAAAAATCCTAAATAAGCAAGGATTACATCAGAAAACCCCATGGCTCAACAGAAGCAGGGAAGCAAAGCATGCAGACCCAAAATAGCCCCCCACAACAATCGTACTCCCGGTTTTTCTTCTTTATCGTCAAGAGAGACTAATTCGCAACACATATCTTTCGTTGCGGGAGTTTAGCACCGACAAAGGTTTTGCCATGCCTCAATGTCGTTTTCGATATCGACAGTTTGCCCTTCGACAATGTCTCGGCCTCCTCCTACATCGACTCTTGACATCGATATCACGATTTTACTCCGCAACACATACTTTGTGTAAGATTATTCCCAATGGGTGTCGATTCTACACGGTCTACTTGGTGAAAATTTAGTTTCAATTCAGCAAGGGGTACAATAAGAGTCGAATATGTATGGTCTTATGCAAAAAGGAAGAATTTGTAAAATCTGTCCTATGACATGGAAAAAAAATCGTCACATATCATCTTAAGAGATGATTTATATGATATATTATATAATATAACATTCAATATAAAGCGCAAAAATGGATTGGATGGGGACAAACCATATCTTGACTTGAGGATGGGTAGATGTGCACTCTCATTGAACTGTGTGATTCTGCATTTTATACTATTGGGTATTGATTACTGAACTCATGAGTCATAACGGAGAGATTGACCATTTACTGGATGCCTTCAATTAAAAAATTAAATATTTCATACCATATTCAACTTCCAAGTTAACTTGTCATTAATGTTCTTCACTCATTACCTACCATAATCACTGTACCCAATGATTGGGCCTTGGGCTTCAGGCCCGGACTTGACACTCGGATCTCTAACGGTAGTACCATTTTGGTAATTTAGAGAGAACAGAGGGGTAGTTTGGAGAGCAGAGTCCTCCAACTCCAATGAATCGAGCGGGATGATATGGTCCCTTTTGTCCGATGATTTGAATTTCGAAACAACAACAAAAAAAAACTCCTCTGCTTCTCCAAACCGTCTTGTGTTTCTTTCCAAAACTGTATTTTTATCTTTGATAACCATAAGGATCTTCTAACTGTGGTGGTGGAGGAGGAAGATCTGGTTGAGTACTCTAATGGGTGCTTCAGGGAAATGGGTGAGGTCTCTCATGGGTCTGAAGAAGCCTGAAAGTGAAGACCCAGTAAGCCATTTCTTCACTCTGCCATTACCTTGCACATCTCTCTCTGTGTTTTTGTGTCTCAAGCTTTGATTTTTACTTTGTAGGAGAAGGTGAGTGGGAAGGGAAAGAAATGGAAGCTGTGGAGGTCTTCTTCTGGGGATTCTGGATCTTCATGGAAGGGTTTCAGAGAGAGTCCCAGAAGTGTTTCAGATGGGTCCAGTGCTTTCTCTGCTGCTGTGGCCACTGTGGTCAGAGCCAAGGACTTCAAGCTGGTCAGGCAAGAATGGGCCGCTATTCGGATCCAAACTGCTTTTCGTGGCTTCCTGGTGAGTTGGGGTTTTCATTAGGACCTTAAAGTTCAAAGCTTTATTCTTGTTTGATTGTTTTGATGCCAACCCAATGTAGGGATTTGAGTTCTGATGTACAGAAATGAAAAAAAAAATTGAAGAGAAAAATGAAGTTTGGATGTAAATGTAGGGTCTTGGATTTGGGGATTGTGTGATGGTTTCAGGAAAGAAGGGTTCCTACATTGGGATTTTGATGCTAATGAAAAAAATTGAAGAAAAAAATGAAGTTTGGATGTAAATATATGGTCTTGGACTTGAATGAATTTGGGGATTGTGTAATGATTTCAGGCAAGGAGGGCTTTAAGGGCCTTGAAGGCAGTGGTTAGGATTCAAGCACTGGTTCGTGGTCGACAGGTGAGGAAGCAAGCTGCTGTAACCCTCAGGTGCATGCAGGCTCTTGTGAGAGTTCAAGCTCGAGTCAGGGCTCGTAGAGTGAGGCTGTCAATGGAGGGTCAGGCTGTGCAGAAGATGCTGGAGGAGCGCCGCACAAAGGAAGATCTACTGCAAGAAGCTGAGGTTAATAAGGCTTCCGTAAACCATGTTGCTTTGTTTCTTACCAGTTTATGAATCTCTGTTGCTAACTTTGTGTCCTTAAAAATTGCCAGCAAGGCTGGTGTGATAGGAAGGGGACATTACAAGATGTGAAGTCGAAGCTGCAATCGAGGCAAGAGGGTGCTCTCAAAAGAGAGAGGGCACTTGTATATTCTCTTGCTCAAAAGGTATAGTTTGCTGTTATAAATCTCATTTCATCGCTTGTTATCCAAACATACATGGTTCTGAGTTCTGTATCTTTCTTGTTTTGCAGCAATGGAGATCAAAACCCGATTCAGATGGCCAAACAAATGGGTCAATCTCATCCTTAACAAAGGATCAAGACAAGTATAGCTTGGGATGGAGCTGGTTGGAACGTTGGATGGCAGCAAAGCCATGGGAAACCAGGTTGATGGAGCAATCCCAAGCCGACCCTTTGGACAAGACTCCATCTTCAAAGCATTATGCAGACTCTCCGGCAGTTACACGTTCAAAATCTTCAGAACCATCTCATGTGAAAGTCAGAAAGAACAATGTCTCAACTAGGGTTTCTGCAAGGCCTCCAATCATTGCACAGGTTGCTACTCACTTGTCCTCAAGCCCAAGTTATGGTGAGAGTTCCGGATCATCTTCAATATGCACATCAGCCACACCATTCTCTAGAAACACTGGCTTGGCCTCAGAAGAGAGCAATGGTAGTAAACCAAACTATATGAGTCTGACAGAGTCCACAAAGGCTAAGCGAAGAGGCTGCAATCATATGACAAGTAGAGGTCAGAGGCAATCCATGGATGAGTTTCAGTTCTTCAAAAGGTCAGGTGCATTTTCGATTGGGGATTCAAAAAGCAATGATGCTGGTTCGGATCCTTCTTCTATGAACTTCTCCAGGCCACTTTTCCAGCCAACTTGATTGGTGAGAACTAAATAGCTGTAACATTTTGAGATGCATTTGTTTCTGCTGGTGTTGAAAGTTCAATAGCTTGTTGTTCTACGGATTTGATGTTTATATTAGAAGTTTTTTTGCTGAAACTAAGCTGTACAATGAGTCAATGACAAGGGCTCCTCAACTTTGTAAAGTAGGTCAGTTATGTGTGATCTGAGCATGTTGAATTGTTCTTCCTTTTCGACATTGATGATGATTAACCAAGCATGACAAAGAATAGATCATATAAAAGGATATACTGAAGATGGTAACAAAAATGATCCCTTTTTATTAAATGCATAAGGAGTTGCCAAGTCTTCAATTTCTCTTTACCACTCTGACCTTAACACCATGCTTGAAATTAAGAACTATGCCATACTCAAGTTCCAAAGGCTTTTCCATATTGGGAGAATGGCGAAATACGTATCTCTGGTATAAGTGAACCAGTGAAAGCTTTAGTTCTTGCAAGGAAAATTTCTGGCCAATGCATGCTCGAGGCCCGATTCCAAAGGGTATCAAGGCATAAGGATGCCTACGCTTTTCTTCTTCACACTTTGGATCAAACCTCTCTGGCTTGAACTTGTCTGGCTCTGGGAAGTTCTTTGGATCTTTTGCTACGACTCCAAGTGCTAGCCAAACCCAAGTCCCCTGTTTCATCACAAACCGATTCAACAAAGTATACACAAAGACATCCTAGTACACAAACGAATATGAATGAGACATTGTTGTACCTTAGGAAGAAGGTAACCTCCAACCTCTACTTGTCTTGATGTTTCTCTTGCAACTAATGGAGAAACGAAGTAAAACCTCATTGCCTCTTTGATTACCTGTGTTCGACACAACAATTAACAATCCATTGTTAGATAGGTCTCATCTTTTTCTTTCCTCAAACCTTTACCAAGCTCAGAAGATTTTACTTCGTTTAGGGTTTAGGGTTCTATCTTTTTCTTTCCTCAAACCTTTACCAAGCTCAGAAGATTTACCTGATCAAGATAAGGAAACTTTTGTTGAAGATCTTGTGCACTTGGCACCTTATCACGAGGCCCAAATGCATCAATCTCAGCAAGCACCTTCTCCTCAACTTCGGGATGTCCAGCAACTAAATAGACAACAGAAGACAATGTAAATGCCGTTGTTGCAGACCCAGCAAGTAGGTGCTCATAGGTAACTGCACTAACATAGTCATCAGTGAACACATTCTTTGCTGCAGTTTCAGATTCCCTTGCATTTAATATGAGAGACAAGAAGTTCTTTGAACTTGTGCCTTTGTCTTTCATCCTCTTTGCTACAATTTCATTAAGCCGCTCAGTGAGATTATGATTGGTACGGTCAACTTTCCAGTCCATAGTGCCGGGTATTCTCTTAAGTATCTGCCTAAACGGTTCTTGGAGTATTGGCACAAGTAGACCAAGTATGATTGAGAACGAGCCGGACAAGTCCATCTTGAGCTGTGTTGTGGAGTAGATGTGTTGATTTATGAAGTCTGAAACTTGATCGCTCTTATTAACCTGACCATCAGTATGAGACTGTGGCTTGGATAGGCCAAAGTCATAGCCAAAGGCAGCTTGTCCTACAACATCAGTGGTCAACTTGAGAGAGAGGTTGGAGAAAACAATATCTTGTTCCTTAGAGGAGTCAAGATCCTGAGTAGCCGACTCAATGAATTGCTGCATGGTGGGAACTAGGCTTGCAAGATATGACGGCTGGTAGACCGATAATATTGTGTTCCTCATGGTGGACCATCTCGTGTCCCTGGAGGTTTCAGTTTTGCATCA
>JAYMSV010000180.1:0-20430 GCA_036897745.1 Erodium moschatum
TCCGCCGCCATTTCCACCGAGACAGGCGCAGGACAATGAACCGTGCCGGGGCACGGGTTATGGATTGGGCGGGGCGCGAGAGCCATTTGGGCGGGTTCCCGAGGAAGGCGGTGATCGCGGCGATCGGAGCCTTCGCCAAGACCGTCACGGCTTTCCTGAACTCCACCTCCGTCCACAATGCCGACGCTCTCACTCGCCTCGTCAGCTCTCGTCCTCCCGGCGTTCCTCTCATCACCGTCAGCAATCCCATGTCCACGTCCGTATCTCTCACTCTTTACCTCTCCGTTGTTACGATTTCAGCATTTTAGGGTTTGATTCGTTGCTTGTGTGTTTGGATTCGTTCCAATTTGCTTGTAGAGCTTAGTGTTTGAGTTGAAAGAGACTGGAATCGATTAATTTATGGTTGCGTTTGTTTATTGGATTTGATTTGAAATTCATGATTTCAAATCTAGCATCAGAAGTATTGGATTTAAAATACAATGATAATGTTTGAGGATCATTGTATTTCAAGGCTATAACTTATTTTAATGATGACTTGAAAGAATTAGGATTTGACTTAAATCCTAATTCTCTGGTTAGCCAAACATTTGATTTGTGAGAAATTCAGAATTTCAAGTCAAACCTAGGATCCTGAATGCACCATAATATATAATTATACGAAGAGGAAATACACGACTAACTGGTTTGGATAATCGGATTTGCCCTTACAAGGACAAAGATCCTTTGCCCTTTGTTTGTACCATGTCTGTTGTTGAACTTGAACAGCCAATTACTTCAATAGCTTAAGTTGGATGAGTCCAAAGTCAATGTAATTATCCTATTATAATCCGAACATTATGCAAATTACATTGAATGAACTAGGTGGTTTACATTTGAAAACACGTTAGCATGCCCTTTAGAATGGTTGGATAGACTACACATTAAAGAATTACCACACATAATGAAGCAAATTCAATTATTATTATGGTTTTGTTGAACAATGGATTACTATATTAGTTAAAGCTTTAGTTGAAAAGTCTGAATGGAATTGATCATAAGACATATGATCCGAATATAAGTACATTATACTCTGGTCCAGTAAACTAGCTGGTTTGAAATTTTGAATTTGGCGTCACATAATGCGTAGTCTGAATTGAGTTCTGAATAGTCTGAATTGAATTGGTTATAAGATATATGATCTGAATAGAAGTACGTTATATTCTGGTCCAATACACTAGCTGGTTTGAAATTTTGAATTTGGCTTCACATAATGAGTAGCATATTAGCATGTCCTGAAAATTGTCAGCTTGACCAAGCTTTAAAGTATTACTACATAATGAAGCAAATTTGAAGATTGGTATTATGTTCTTGAACAACTGATTATTTATAGCTTGATGCTTAAGTTAAACAAGTCTGAACTCTGAAGTCTATTAAATACACTATATATCATCAGACGTTATATACAATAAACCAGATAGTGCATAACATGTTATCATTTGCTGGACATATTTATGAGGCTACAAATATAGATAAATCAACAAATTCGGTGGTTGTTTCCATTATTAGTTTGGGCATATTTAAGCTTTAGCTCAAGTCATCAATCAACTCTTAGATTTTAAGTACTAATGGTTGTTTCTATCACTTGCTGGACATAGTTATGAACCTACAAATGCACATAAATGAACAAATTTGATGGTTGTTTCTATTATTAGTTTGGGCATGTGTAAGCCTTGCCTCTCTCAGTTATCAATCAACTCTAAGCATTGAGTACTGATGGCTAATCTATATTATAATGGTCATTGTTCTCAGTTCCCTCTCCAAATTTTAACTCCTACAACTCAGAACTGCTTTTTTGATATGTCTTGGGATTATTTCTAACAGATTGGATGACCCACTTATGTGGGGTTTCAAGGGATTTCCAACATCAGACGCGAAATTGGCTCGATGGGTGCTGGCTGCAGAAGACATATGCTTTAGAAATCCAGTGTTTTCTTATATTTTCAGACTTGGTATGTTAACTATTCGTACTCCTGAAGTGGTATCATACTTCCCATTCCCATTTTCAGTTTCGTAGCTGAGCTTTTAAACTGTTTTATGAGTACATGACTGCCTTAGGATTGAATAGGAAGAATTTCTATGCCTGCTCCATATTCATAGTCTCATTTTATAGATGCATCTTGAGCTTTTCAAGAAGGGTGTATGTAACTTTCCTTTTGAACTAGCTGTCATGCCTAGAGCACAAGCTTCACTTCATTAGCTATTTGGATAAGGCTAAAGCATAGGGAAACATCATGGTCTGTAGACCAATGAAATGTTACGTGCCAATTGTTTTGAGATAGGAAAATTAGCAAAAAGGATGGAGGATGGCTGTAAACAAATCTAAGCAACAAAAGATGAAGCGAACAAATAATTTTGGATAACGTGAATTTGGAAAGCAAGCAGTAGAACATGTTTAGGATTGATGACTTTGTTTATGTTAGAGTCTCCATTGAACAATTACGCTGTGCTTTCTCTACATTTAGTTATGCACTTAAGAAATGGTATATTAAGAAATGTTTGAACGTTTCTTTTCCCCACTCTAATTTTCTTCTATAGGGAAACATAAAGGTTATGAATTTCCAGTTTTATTGGAGATAACAGAACTCTTATGTACTAATGTTTAAGATTTTAACAGTTTATTTCACGGAACCACCAGTATGGAAAGCGAGACCATGTACTTTATGTGGACATTAGTATTATGCTTCTCAATACACCATCTCACTGTTTCTCACCTATTTCTTGTGGGCTTTGTGCAGGGAAATGCATACCAATAACAAGGGGAGGTGGGATCCATCAAGAACACATGAATGAAGCTCTTGAGCATTTAAGTGATGGAGAATGGGTATATATTCATTTACCAAGTTTTTAATCCATATAAAGTGGATATATTGTTCTTGGATGGCATAAACATGTAAAGTTTGAACTGGCAATGTTCTTGTTCAAATTGGAATGCTATTACCCTTGCTAGGCATGCAAATTCTCATCAATATGAATCATCAACTGATGGCTAGTTCAAAAAGTATCTTCATTTGTCCCATAAACATTTCAGTTACTGCATTTATTTCTATATCAAACTTCTTGTTGTTCTGATATTTTCCTTTTTATTTGATCCAATCATGCAGCTGCATACATTTCCAGAAGGAAAAATCTTCCAAGAAGATGCTCCTATAGGAAGATTAAAATGGGGAACTGCCAGTCTCATTGTTCGTTCCCCAGTAACCCCGATAGTCTTGCCTATTATCCACCATGGTTTTCAAGAGGTTATTTTCTGATATATATTTTTGTTTTTCTTCTGTTGCTTATATCATTAAAGTGTTGATTAATGCATCTACAATTATTAGATTTGGAGGCAGGACAAACCGGTTCTTTGTCTTGTTTATTCTTAGAACTCAACTTAAACATCATCATCTTCAAATTCAATATGGATAGTTTTGAACTTAGTGATTGGCCTAGCAGGTAAATTTTAGTAGTTAATTTATCTGGATCGCATATATAAAATATATGTATATGTACAGTAGTACATATATTCACTAATCTTGTTCGGCATGTTTAGGTTCACACAAACTTCAAATTCATATTTCAAGTAGCAATAACAGTAAGAGCGCCTGTGATTTGCCGGCGATTTGCAGGGGCGAAAAGAGGGTTTTTTGGCGAATCACCCACCTTGGGGAGAAGGTTTCATCGCCCCACTCAGTTCGTCGGCGAACTGAAATCGCCCACCTTCTGGCCACTTGCCACATGTTGCTATTCATCCAGATTCGCCGGTCCAACCGCCTCCAGCGTTGTGTGAGGCTGGGCGAATCGACCAGCGAATTGAGGACTAATCGCCTCCAGTGGGTGAATCCCATTGGAGATGCCCTAATATTTATTTGTAAACATTGCTGATTTAATTTGATTATACGCAGCAAATGTGTGGTTGACTTGTTTTCTTTTTCTCCCATTTTCATATCCAGGTAATGCCTGAGAATTATTTCTTTGGCAGAAGGCCTCCACTTCCATTATGTAACAAGAAGGTTAGCATGGTTGTTGGTGAGCCTATAGAATTCGACCTTCCTAAACTGAGGCAAGATGCGATATCAATGTCTCGCACCTTATCACTTCCTACTGTAGGATGGCCGAGTATTTGTCCTCATGGTCTGGATGAGGCAGCACAAAGATGCCTATATGCTAATATTTCAGAACAGATTCAAAGTGCCATGGAGAGTTTACGGATTTTTGGTAAAACCTTTCTGAAGTCAAAGGTCTAAATTTATGCTTCCTAAAGAAGTAAAAGTTTGCCCCATGCATGTGAATTGTCAATCCAGCAACTGGGAAAAGATTCTTACTATCTGAGAAATATTGGTTAGACCTCATTTTTTTATTAGGTCAAGCCCTGATTTAGTTGCTTTTACTTTTCTGGGTATGGAACTTATTTATTTATTTGAACTCCTATGCTTTAAGAACAGGCAGTTAAAATTCATATATATGTTAAAAGTTATACTGGTTTTATGCTGCACAAAGCTGTTTTCAAGTATATTTATTCTATGTCTATCCTTCAAAAAAAGTATATTTATTCTCCTCTTTTCTTGATCTTATTTCATTTTGGCTGCAATGTTGTATCCTTCTTATCAGAGCTGCTTGATATAGCTAGAGAACAAAGACTGGAGCATATTTGTGGTATGCCTATGACTATTACTTCTGACAATCACTTGCTTACATCTACTATGTTCTTAATCAGTCTGTTTGATTTGTCTATGAGCCATAGAAAAGATTAACCTTAATTTTAGGAGCAGCCTTATAAATCCATCAGCTTTTACAGTGGTTTTAAGACTTAGATTTTAGGGGTAACTGTAAATACGCACCCTCGAACGACCTTTTTTAAGCGGAAACTAGCTGTAGAGGTCAGTCGTTCACAAAAACACACCGTCACACTACTTTTATTGTCAACGAACAACGACTTCTGTTAAATCTAATGGTCTGTCAGTTTTTTTTTTGGCAAAAAACTAATGGTCACATTTGTTTTTAGGGGGTAGTTTTTGTGAAAAAATCTGCAAAGGTGACCGTCAGTTTACTGACGGAAACCGTTATATTTAACGGAAGTCATTGTTTATTGATGATAAAGGTAGTGTGATTGTGTGTTTTAGTGAACGAATGACCTTTTATACTTAGGTTCCGCTAAAAAAAGGTCGCTCGAGGGTGCGTATTTGCGGTTTTCCCTAGATTTAATTATAATTAGGTCCCTAGGGATATACTTTTTCGCAATTATCCCTAGATGTTATTGTAGGGTTCTGATTCCAGCTTGAAAGTTTGAATCAAGGATGATCCTAGAAAGATGTCTTTTTGCCAGTTACTAAAATTATCTTTAACCCTACATTAAGTGCATGTTATTAGATTGCTAGAGCCCGTATTTTACTTTGTATACAAATCTTCCACCGTAACACTATGTGCCCATATTTTCGTCTTGTGTCAAGTGTTAAGGTTGTTGCAGGTTTTGAATACTCTTTCTCTCTCTGGGTTTGCAATTTAACTCACAGTGACATTTAATGGTCTGTGAGTTGAAAACGTGATGCATTTATGAACTTGTATATCTTCTGCAAGCACCAGATGATGAGAAACATTCAGTTACTAGTTTACTTCTATTGTTGCATCTACCATTTTGTTCACATTCATGACATTGTTTGGAGTATTTTTTATGATAATGCAGGGACGAAAGAGATCGAGAGGTCTCTGGCTCAGTCTTGGTGGTTGTGATTGGTGGCTCTGTAAATGTGAGTTAATGTTATGATTTTAAGTGCCCATCCTATCCCCAGAAGGAATGGGGGGTGGGGGGTAAAGCACAACACAGCAAAAAAAAAAAGTTTACATTTAATTCAGGGATAATTGTAAAAAAGTACCCTGAGGTATCCACTTTTTGCAACTTGTATCTCTCTTCTTTGTTAATTGCAAAAAGTTGCCCTGAACTTGTTCTGTAAATTTGTTTCAAATGACGATTTTACCCTTAGGAATTTAAAATTTTAAAAATAGTATGTAAAGAACAAAAAATCCAAATTTTCCTATCTCTAAAGTATCTTATTCTTTGTAGTTTGTACGGTACAAAGAGGAAGGATATTAAGGGACATGAAAATTTGGATTTTTTTGTTTTTTTACTTATTATTTTTAAATCTAATTTGTAGGGGTAGTATCATCATTTTATACAAATCGCAACAAAAAGACAAGTCAGGGTACTTTTTTGCAATTCTCAAAGAAGATGGCCTCACATTGCAAAAACATGAATACCTCATGGTACTTTTTTGCAAGTTATAATAATTCGCTTAACTATATCGAGTCTAGCTTGTTAGGAAATGATTTATGCATTATGTAAATCTTTTTCGGAAAGTAGAAAACAGATGTTGACAGTAGAAGAAAAAAATGATTAAGGAACATGTGAAGGGCTTATCTATTGTCTCCCTCAGTTTTTGTTGCTTAGCTTTGATGGGTTTTAAAGAAGTAAACACTGAAATGCTTCCACTGAAAGGAAACATTGTTGAGTTCAGATTGTGGCTTTTAGCTTTTTAGAGCCATGTTGTGGAAGTATGGGTCTTTTTTGTCAAGGGAATCATGGAAAGTAGACTGTTGTAGTCATTGACAGGGCCGATCGAGTTTCATGTAACTGCATATAATTGCCTTCACATTCCCGTTGTTTTTTTTTTACATCAAAGCAGTTATTTAAATGTAGGGTTAATTATCAAAAACTACCCTAAAGTATTGTCCATCAAAGCAGTATTCCCTGTTGTTCCCTCTTCTCCTCACGCTCTCCGGAGAGCCCCACCTGAAGTTAACCTCGTACACCTTGAACCTCAACGAGCTCCCGACGGCTGCATATGTCACCACGTCGTCATCTCCCATTTCTCGTTCTGCGCATCGATCGCCTTCGAGTCGTGGCTCTTGATCGTGTTATATAACTGTCGTGTCGAACCCCGACGGGTGCGTTAATGCAGTGGATACATAAGGAGAGTTGACAAACAGGGACGGTTGAGTCGGATAGCCTTGGAGTGGTACAAGGTGTTAATGGAACTGCATACATGATTTCCCCATTCAGATCGATAATTGTCGAAGTATGAACCCGCATCGACTAAATATAAGAATAAAGAGCTATTAATAAAGGCTAGATCCACATCCAACTAACAAGATTGACCTTTTAGTTGTGGAAGTCCGATCTGATATAAGTTTTGGACCCCCACCCATATCAGAGGGAGGACGTCAAAAGATGTAACTTTTGGAAGGTTGGGTGAACCAAGCCTACCTTGTGATTTTCACGCGACTGTTACCATGTTATCGGAATGGTCGTCACTCTTTCGACAACAACACATTGAAAGAATTTTGGAGACCTTATTGGCCTAGTTACGTTTTATATTTTTATTGTTTTGGTATCAAGTTTTTCTTTTCATCGTCGTAGCCAGGCATCAATACTGTTTCTTGAAGTTCAAAAAAATTGCTCCTAACCATAAAAAAAAATGTGGTTAATTGATCAATGTTAATTCACATTGAAAGAGAAACAATTAAAGGTACGAGATGAAGACTTGGAATGCACGAAATACACATTAATACAAAAGCATTCTAGTAGATTAGTTATTCAAATAATATACGATTTGTTGTGAATTATATAAATAATAAAATAAGCTCCATAGGATAAACCAATCGATTTTCATTCAGTTTTTTCTTTCTATCAGAGAAAAATACAGGGAAATACTTCTTTAGTCTAATCTAACCCACCATCCACACTTGCTCCCTAGCAAATATATTCACCGGGATTCGAACATGTGTCCTCAAAGAGAGGTGAGACGTGAAGAGGTATTCACCACCAGACTAACCCATGGGAACAAATCGATTTTCATTCACCTCAAGGAGAGCTCGCTAAGATGGCTAGTGGATTGCGTCAGGGATGTCCTCTATCACCCTTTCTGTTCCTTCTAGCAGCCGAAGGGCTTCACCAAGCAATAGAGGCTAGTATTCGAGAAGGGGATTTCAGAGGCGTTAAAGTAGGGGAGGCCGGACCTATAGTTTCCCATTTGCAGTTTGCCGATGACATGTTGATCATCGTCAAAGCTGGTAAAGAAGACTTGCAAGCTTTGCAGAGGACCTTGTTTGCTTTTCAATTGAGCTCAGGTTTGAAGATTAATTTTTTCAAATCTCGAGCAGTTTTATTGAATGGGCGTAGTATGGATCAGGATGAGGTGGCTAGGTGTTTGGGGTGTTCGAATGGTTTGCTGCCTATGTCTTATTTGGGCTTTAGTCTTGGGGCCCATCTGAGACTTAAATCGACTTGGGAGCCGGTAATTCTGAAATTCAAGGCTGCTTTGGCATTGTGGCAGGCGAGATATTTGTCAATGGGAGGGAGGATTGTTTTGATAAAGTCATCTTTAAGTTCCCTGCCTCTTTTTTCATGTCTTTACTAAAGGCGGCGAAAGGAGTGATAAAGGAGATGGAGAAATGGCAACGGAAGTTCTTATGGAGGAGCTCAAGTGAAGGCCGTGTTTTTTTGTAAAATCAGATGGGAGATAGTGACCAAGCCAAAGGAGGAGGGGGGGTTAGGAATAAGGAGATTGGAGGAGATGAATAACAGCCTTCTTGCAAAGTGGTGGTGGCGTTTTGCAGTGGAAAAAACACCTTGTGGAAACAGGTCATTGGCGCTAAAATGGGATGGGATATACGGGAATGGGACCTCTCTAAGGTTGATAGGGAAGGCAGCTCATCCCTTTTCAGTCACATCTTGGCTTAATCTAGTGAGCCTCACTTCAGAACTCTTTTTGGCGACCAAGGGATGGAATAGAGGTTAGGTGATGGAAAAAGGATATCGTTTTGGAACGACGTGCGGCTGGGCGAGGGGGCTTTGAGGTTCCGTTATCCCAGATTATTTTACCTCTCAACGGAAAAGAATGGGAGGGTAAATGAATTTTGGGGTGAGGATGGATGGTTTATCCAATTCAGAAGAAGCCTGAGACCTTGGGAGGAAGATTTGTTGTGGGATTTGGAGGATGAATTGGTTGAGGTTCAAGTATTTTCGGGCAGAGAGGACGGAGTGGTTTGGGTACCGGCCAGGGAAGGCTTTACTGTAGCCAAAGCTTATGAAAATATGGTAGTGCCAGCAGATGTGTCCTACCCTTGGGCGAGGTTTCTCTGGGTATCTAAGGTACCGTCTAAATTTTGCGCTCTGGTTTGGCTGGCAGCTCATAATGCACTCCCTACAACTTGTTTCTTAGAAGAAAGGGGTATGCATTTATCTCTTAATCAGATGTTGTGCCCCATGTGTCGCTCGGGTTTTGAGTCGACAGTGCACATTCTGCTACACTGTCGGGTAGCTTGGGTGGTCTGGGGAATATGAACTGGTGGGGGTTAGTTTGGATAATCCCGGGCTCACTAGGTGACCTCCTTAGTGGTTGGCAGGGGATGGGAAGTAAGAAGTGGAGACTTGCTTGGACACAAACTGGATACGCAGTTTTGTGGGCGTTATGGATTTTGAGGAATTCAGCTCTCTTCAATGGGACTATGTCGACCCTGGATTTGGTGATACTCAAATTACAGCACTACACTTATGGGATGGCTTGGGATGCAAGGTTGTTGCGCAGTTCAGTTTCTTTTGTTGATTGGAAGAGTGATCCGGGTCGTTGTGTTCGAACGTCTAGAAGAGTTCGTGGGTGATGGGTTTTTTATCCTTTTGTGGGAAGGGTTTTAGAAGAAGTTTTGGGTGGGGGAGTTATTTTGTAGTTTCTTCTCTGGTGTGTGCTTTATTTTCTGGTTTTTCAGGTCTGGTGACCTTGTGCTTGGTTTTAGGAGACTTATAAGGTTTCTTGCCCTTTTGGTTTCAACTTGCAATCAGGGGTTGAGTGAGCAATAAATTTTTCTTTCGCCTTTCAAAAAAAAAAGTACATTAGGTCGTGGCTATGGTGCATCCATTTCGGATTTGGTTGTGGCTATGGTATCTCTTTCAAACCTGATTAGCATTCTTGAAGATATCATTACTAGTGTTCGGAAAGTTTTATCTTTTCTTCAATATGTTGAAGGAACTATATGGTCTTCAATAGTGGGCAAGGTCTCGCAGCATGTCTCTACCTATAGAATTGTGGAATTTAGCTTCATTCCTTGGTGCCCTCTCCGAAGCCACCTCTCGGATCAGCCATGGCCGCCCCTGGTACGCTTTCCCTCTTGGTCTATCTTTACAGCTCCAGGACAAGACAATTGGACGATGGAGATGCAGGCTGCAGTTTTAGTATTTCGATTTTGACCTAAGCATCAACCTCTATATATCATGTGGTCCCTTGCTGGTGATTCTCTAAGCTCCGGAGACGTCCTCACAGGGAACGCCGGAGAAGACATGTTCACAGTTTTTATACTGGACTACTTCACATATTTTGTTTGTCAATGTAGACAATTTAGCCTATCCGCTTGGTTTAGACCCGGTTTATGTTGTAAGTTGCAACCCTAATTCTAGTAGACTTGGGTAATATATAGAATTAATTGCTAAAAACGACATTATGAATTTCTTTGAATTTTTCGATCTTTTTATGTTAAATATGCTATTGAACTATCCAATCAAACTAAGTCATTTTTCATAGAACTTTCAGCGCCGGAAACTTAACAAGGTCGAAGTTTTGGGCGGGTTCTTCATGTGGTTCGAGAGAGCATTCAATGGCTTTAAATTGAAAACATGAGAACCAAGCAAGGGTACTTTAGTCTTTTCACAATGCAATATGAATGAAATAAACTAAAACCCTTATTGAATTACTTACACGGATACAAAAAAAAATTGAGTGGGAAGAAAACTTTTGAAGTCAAGGGTAACCAAGCGAAGATGGTGTATAGTTGGAAGTAGCTGAATCACTTTGCCCATAATAAAACAAAGTGGAGGGTGTCCCGAAGTGAAAACGGCACTTGGATTGGTTATGTGAAAATAGCATAATGAAATTTTCCCAAAATAAAACAAAGTTGAGGGGGTCGCAAATTGAAAACGGTACTTGAATGTAGTTATGTGAAAATGGAATATAGTTGAGCATAGTGGACTGAAATTTCCCCTTCAACATATTCCCTACTATCTAGTTCAATGCATGTGAAACACGATGTGAGGAAACGGAGGGTAAAGAGGTATGAGCGGATTAGTTTGTCCAGGTTATTCTGGTTTCCCAACTGGAGGAAAGAGAAAGCATGTGGTGAGAGAAAATAAATATATAAATATTAGATACAAATATTAGTTTCAAGTAGTTGTTTGAATTGTTTTAAAAACCTGAATGTTTGAACTTATTTTAAAGAAGTTACCAATAATATAATTGTCTGGTTTTTCACAATGTCCAACAGAATAAAAAAGCAGAAACAAATACCTTAAATCCAATGCCAAACCGTCCAATGTGATCAGGATCATCTGTATCAGGCTGCTTATGCCCAAAGCATGTCATTGTCATAACCTGGTCGTGTGTCATTCCGTGGCCATCATCTATAACCGACAGAACAGGAGTCTCTTTCCCGGCCCTTTTAGAATAGATCATATCAACTGAGATGTCCAATCTGTTAAAGAACACCAGTTAACATATCGCATAGTTAAATTAAAGTAGATAAAGCAAGTGTCCTACATCTAATGGAGACACATATGATCTACAGAGTAAGACAAAAGCAGTAAGTAGGATACTAAAAGAATAAGTTCATGATCACAAGGCAACCTACACACTATTACATAAGCAGTTAAGTACCTAGTTGCTTTGGCATCAGCCGAATTATCAATGAGCTCAGCAATCGCACCAAAAATCCACCCAGAATGAGACTGACTAAGAGTTTTCAGATAACTTGGGTCTGCTCGAACATAATTTTTCTCTAATACTTCGTCTCGTCTCACAACATGAGGTAGAGGTCTACTGCAGGTTTCGACCTGATCATTGTGACTTCTAATAGCCTGAGGAGAGCTTTTCTCCCTAGTAACTGATTCTCTTACACGGACACGTGCAACTTCTCCACTTGCAAACTGCTCGACCATAGGAAATGGTGAGATGTTCGGGCTAATGCTCTGTCTAGCTGACAAATGTGCTTCTTTCCCTTGAACTAAAGTATCTGCAAAATAAACAAAGCAGATCAATACATCACGACATAACATCTTCATAGGTATCACGAATCCTAGGTCAATGCTACATTTAGAAAATAAGTTCAAAGCCATTGACAATCTCATAAAGATAAATGAGTATAAAATTATCTCTTAGAGAAATAATCAGAACAAATGCATTATGCAGAAATTTTAAAATTCGTATTACATGAAAAATAGGATAGAGGAGGGCGTATGAATGAGAAAAGCATCCATCATGAGATATATTTGATAAAATTTGGGAGGATGGATGAGAGATTATTCATTCCACTTTTCTTCGTACATGAGGAGTTAAGAGGATGGATAGTTTCATACACAATATACTGAATCAGGGAATATTTTTCGAGAAATAGAGTGTCTAATCAAACATCCTTGCATGTTCAAAAAAGCAAAAAGGATATAATTTTGTGTGCCTAGGACAATGGATGGAATGAATACTATCTCCCTCCAACCTACCAAATAGCCTTTAAAATATACTAATGTTCAACTCTTAAACGAACCTACAATTTAGATAAACTGTTTCCAAATGTTATCTTCCCTTCTTGCATTTGAATATTAAAGAAATATGAGGTAGTTATGATAAAAATAGATATAAAAAATAAAATGAACTTACCTAGCTGATAGGATACTTTAGCAATGCTATCGCTTGAAACGTCATTGGGTGGTTGTATGTAGAACTTGCAATTCTCGAATTCTACATAAGCAACCTTAGAAAGAAATTATGTTAACACTTACAATCGAACTCTTACATAAAACAAGTGATGACATACAACTAAGCTACCACGAAAAGAAATTATAATCACCTCTATACATGTGACTCTAGGTATGTGCTCATACATACATGCATACTATGAATATTTGAAAGTCTTTTGCTTCAATGAAATCTTACAACCAGGTTGAACAATTGACTAAAGAGAAAATACAAGCATCCATGAAAGAATGAGACATCTCTTCCCAACTCCACCTTCACCATCGTCGTCAACCTTCTGATGCCCACCATCCTTTAGCCAGACCCCGTCCTATCCTACCTCGACCTTCCCTAAGCCAACTACTTCACAACATGTTCCATGACATCTCCATGTCCCATATGAAAAAGCTTTTAGACCGATATGGATTGACCTTTGGCTTGTTCAATTCGGCTTAGCGAAACAGAAATGACGAGGCGTCTACTTGGCTTCTTAAAGAGAGCAGAAGAAGGGAATCGTGCCATAGCAAGGCTAAATGGAGTTTGTAGAGAAAAACGAGTGAATCATGTCTAGCAAGGCTTAATGGAGTTTGGATGTGGGAGGACACCTCATCAGGATATTGGCTCGGCGCAGTATCATTTGGCCATTGTTGGTGGTTAATGAGGCTTTTCATCTACAGGTGCATCACGTGCTCTAGTATTCAGAGCCAAGGCAAGCACACCAGTTTTGAAGCAGGCCATGCCAGAAGCAGTTCCATAAAAGCATACCTAGGATTTCAGACAAACCATTTTAGCAACCATTCATCGGTGAATAACTTCGTTGGGTTTTCGGTATTTCCAGGTTGATATAGGTGATACACCTTTGAGCTTTGTAGATTCAAGCTTCATGGAAGCAATGAAATAGACAATAGGATGGCTCAAGAAATGGTTCTTCAACTTCGCGAAAAGCTTTATCTGACACATGTAATTGGTGTTTCCTATCAGCATTTGCAGTTTAGGCTTCATGGTAAGAATACACAATAAGGATGGCTCAAGAAGTAGTTCTTCACCTTTGCAAAGAGCTCTATCTTTACTACTAGTTCTTCATCTTCTAGGAGTATCCATTACTGGACCCCTTCCAATGAGAGCTCTACATAATCACATTATGAATATTGTAAACTGCTAAAGCTAAATCCAACCCAAAAGCTCAAACTGATGGGTGGAGGTATCAATATGTAACATACTTCTGTGTACTTCAACACTCCTCACGTCCGACTCACATGCCCATACCAATTAAAGTCCAATCCAATCCAAAATCCCAAGCCGGTGGATGGAGGCATCAATAACCTTATCAAGTGGCCAATTCATCAATATACTTTCGATGTAAGACGCACACTTCAACGTGAACTAAGTTGGATCTCTTGTAACTATTCATCCAACTAGTGGCAATCAATCTGATCATACCCTCGCGTTGATTCACACTTGAATTGCACACTTGGCTTATCATTAGTAAGAGGCATTGCTCTGCAAGCCGTCTCTGTGCCGACTCACTATTGGCCCTTTGTTTGGGTCTAATGTGCTTCCATCCCAAGGATCATCCATGTCGTTGTAGTCTGATCGCAGGTCCGTCTTAGACCTTTAAATGGTGATCGATCATCTGTATGCACATACGATACTTGCCTCCCCAGCCAACGAGGCAGCCAGAAACTTGTCAAAGTTATACAACGCCCAATGAAGTGTGACATGGCACAATAAGCGTATAAAGTGAATGCCAATAGAAGTTCAAATTCAAAATTTGGTAGCAACACAATATGTTCGATTTCAAACTGCAAGCCTGCGAACAGTAACACCAGCAATTTCAAACGGCTATTGTCGTTAAATCTTGCTTTCAATGGTGAAGAAGTGATTACGCCAGTAGTCTTCGCCTCTGTTTTGGAACAACTAGTTACCCCATTATTCTTAATGAAAATTCGATGGAAAGGGCCGGCAAAATCTCTCATCCCCTCCATTTAGTGTTCAATCCAGAAGCATCTGAAGCAACCTTTTCTCCAAGGAAAATCGGATTGGCCACTCTTTGATTGCCTCTCCAAGTAGCATGGTTAAGTTGAGAACCACCATATGACAAATACCCAATACGCCTTTGTTAGAATTCAGTTTATTTTCAATTACAAGTATCTCGTATTCCTTGTTTAGTTTGGTTTCCTTTTCTGCTTAGTATTAGTATTTCCTATTTAGTATAGAGTTAACCCTCTATAAAGGAATGCTCTCATTCTTGTGAAACTCAAGAATCATCAATAATATATTTTAGAATTCAACATGGTATCAAAGCCATTTCGATTTTAGGTTAGATTTTAATGAGTTGTTGTTTTGCCCCTCGTTAATATATGGCTTAGCGAAGGGGGAACGGCATATTGTTCATAATTTCCAATTTTCACTCAGATACTGTTCATCGGTTAATGTTCACGTCGGGCGTTGTTCATTCGTTTCTGCTACTGCTAGCATAGGCGGATGGTTGGCTACGTCCCGCCAGCTTTTCTGATTTTTTTTCTTTGTGATTTTCCTAAAAATAGCATATTGCGCGTACATGAAATCAGCATAGTTGGCACCATCGTTATACGGCGTAGTTGTTTGAAATTATTTCGCACTATCGTCATGTGACATAGTTGCTTGAAGATTTTTGCACTGTAATCATGTGACATAGTTGCATGAAGAAGTTTGCATCGTCACTAATGTGACGTGGTAGACTGAAGTTTCGCACGTCGTTACGCGCCGTAGTTGCTTTAAGTTATTTCGCATTGTCATTATGCGACTTGCGTGAAAATGTTTTGCGTGCACGTGAAGTGATTGGACCAAGCTGAATCGTACGTCCATAAATTCAGGTTATGAGCCAATGGCTCCAGACAATCTTGGACTTTAAGAAAAATTAGTATTTTAAAGCCCATAACTAAATGTACATTCCTATTATAGCCCATATGTAAACGTCTGTTCCTACTATAGCACATGTGTCTAGTCCTACACGTGAAGGGAATGTTGAAAAAAAATCTTAATTCTTCGACAACTACACCATAGTGGTTGACGCAACAACATGAAGTTGAAATTGATTCTTAGTCCACGTGGAAGACTCGTTATCCGACCTAGACGTGCGGGGGAGTGTTAGAGTTCAGTTTACTTCCCGGTACAAGTATTTCTTATTCTTAGTTTAGTTTGGTTTCCTTTGTTGCTTAGTATTAGTATTTCCTATTTAGTATAAAATTAATCCTTATATAAAGGAATGCTATCATAGTATTGAAACACAAGAATCATCAATATATATTTTAGAATTTAACAGCCTCCAACCTCTATCCCTACAACATGAAGACCCATGTTGTAGATTTCTCATTTATTATTCCTAAAGCAACCTCATCATATGATGATTATCTATAAGGGTTCCTATTTTCGATGAGCCAAAGAGAACTTTATTCAAACAAGAAACACACCCAAGGAGGGAAGCAACTCTTAAGGAAAAAAATACAAAGTCATACCAAACCACAAAGCCAAGACAATGATTGGAGACAAAGGCCCAAATGCTTGATTTTATAAGACGTTACCCACACCCAAAGCAAAAGAATATAATTATTCCCATCCAAGCACGTGTTTAGTCAACTAATAAAGATCATTTCAAATTAGGTACTCATCTCAGCTATATATAGTGTTTAAACATTCAAAAGCCAAATAACAAAATAGTCTGGCTTGAAAAAATAACACCAGTCAGCCTTTAAAATTGTAATTTCATTGCTATATTCACACACCAAGACCACTAAGATATCAGCAAAACTCCATAGCTCTGAAAATTAAGAGCACCTTTTAGAGTGACTGTAATCAAGCCTAACTGAACCAAAAAGGGAAAAATGCTCTATCTGCTTTCAGAAATATTGTAACAGTAATGTTTGTTATTAGAATGGAACTGTAACCCAGGCAAGAGGGAAGGAAATTCCACATGTAATGTAAAAGTTACAAAAGTGGACAATCGAGACAAAGTGTAACAAGCTCTTTACCTTGCTAGACTTCTGGAGGAAATCCAAAAATATCCTCCACTCCATCTGGTCACGGGGGGACTGAGGAGTAGGGCGTAGATAGCAGTGACCCCAATCGCCAGGTAAATGGAAGTTCTTTGCTCCGACTATATCCAAATTCCACTCCCGAGGCCTATAATATTTCATAGTTAGTATGTTCATCCTGTAACCTTTTTCTTCTCTATTCTATCCTCTATTTTTTTAGTAGGTCCTATAATGCAATCAAAATCAAAATGGTAGACAAGAAACTTCATACTGACTGCGCCACAACAAAATTATGTTAATATTAGCTTCACATTAGATTAGAAAGAAAAAACAACAACTGGATGTTGCAGACCTTCACTTTCCCAGCAACTAAACAAGTGAGCATTTCATTGTACAGCCTTACACATTAACCAGGATAAACAGCTAAACTATTAAGCAACTAGATGGCAACAAGCAGATGTTGGCAGTGGGAGAGAACACATTGACAATATGTACTACAATCTGAGTAGTTTAGTCCATAACTTGTCAATGAACTTCCATTGTTTTGATGATCAGAGTAGAGGACAGAAGAAAACATGATGGTATTTTTATACAATTTTATCTACACATATGTGTATTGAAGTAGCATAAAGTCACTATTATAGCATTTATCATGAATTCACATGGAAACAGTATAAAATTCCAGAGTGTTGTATGCCTCTAATATGGAAAGTAAATTTATACACAACAACAAAGTAATACAAGACAACCACAATTTTGTGTCAGATACATTCAAAAGCAACTCTTAAGGAAGAGTATAACTCTGAGAGAGAAAACATACACTTGATAGGGAGGATTTAGGCACTGTGTATGACATATGACCTTCATATCTTTTTTAAGCAAAACACTGTGCTCACAATGATCTGGCAGAAATCAATTGAAAAGAAAGTTCAAATAGAGAAAAACATTTACAGGAAAGCAACATGAACAAATATATGTCCTGCAAAAGTAGTAGAATGCACCAAAATAATTTTTTACTATTTTCTTTTGTTCAGTTACAATATCAGCCTCAACCTCAATTTGTGGTTCAAGGTTGTACTGTAATAGAAGAAAACAAGAATCATATGATAAGTTTTGTAAATAAGTTGCAAATTATCATGACGAAAGGAAGAGTGGATTTAACCTTCATGTGGAGTCTCATTTAAGCCCAACAGCTTGTCTCCCATTCTTATTTCTTGAGCCTGTAAATCCAGAAAAATAAATCTTTAGACAAGTTCAAACTTAATTTAAATCAACTTTATTTCCAATACTCTACCTCACGGCCAAGCCTACATTAGAACAAAAACGACCATGGAAATGGAAGACATGTGCAACCAACCCCGTACCTTTAACACACACACACACACACACACACACACCAAACCCAAATCCTACAACCCTCAAAACCTATAAAGCAAAAGAAAAGAAAAACCAAAACCTATGAAAACTTGAATTGGGCCTACCAACAATTTATTTCATCACAAGATCCTAAATTGGCAATACAAAACTAGTTGGACGGGCCACCGTGTATGAACATTAACGGATGAACAATGACCGAAAACGGAGTAAGAATCTCCAAAAAAACAAACTGTTTGCCAGAAGAGACACTTAAACAATAACAATACATATCAACAAGGATCAAATCCGATTTTGAGACCTCAGTGTTATTAGAGCCTAAAGAGATAGAATTATATAAACTAACTTTATCTCCAACGGATGCATACTTAATACTACTACTCAGTTGGGTAGTCCCCCATCAAGTAATATTGTAAAGAAAAAAAATTATTTTCAGGCAAGGTTTTTCTTTATATCACTATGATTCATAATGTACATCCTCGCCAAGAACTTGTACTATCATTGATTGTGACTTACATGTAGTAGAGGATAATTCGACTGCCAAGGCAAGCCATTGATGAAGGAAGAAGAAAGTTTTGGATTTTTTTAATTGAATCAATCCCTTTGGACTTCATAGAGATGAATAGAAGACGATAAGGTTAATGGCAAAACAAATCTAAGGAAGAGAAAAAGATTCCTACGAGTGCAAGAAAAATGGGAGAAAGGAGAAACAAAGGGCGTCAGGGGGCTTTAATCAGGATGTGAACTATTTCTATAAAAAAAAAGATAGAGTGACTGTATATTTATTGTTTAGACCCATAATAAAGAGAATGTTTTAAAATCTAATAATTGACCGAAAATAATTGTTTAATCTATTTGTTTTATCTTAAAGCATTTGTAGTGGGGACTAATAGGGGAGAGTTTGGGGCTAATTGGGAGAAAAAAGTAGCCTTTGGCAGTTTTTTTAGCTTTTCCCTCTCCTTGGGGCTAAGAAACTATTGCCCCACCCAAATAGTCTTTCTCCCCAATAGATTAGCGACTGTTGGCGATTCGCCCGTCCCCAATTCACCCCTATTGAGACAATTTCCACTGTGAGAGTGAGGGCTATTAACCCTCGATTCACCCCTAAATCATCCAGACTGAGGCTATTGTTATTGTGGATGTCCTTCATAGTATAAGATAGGCATATTCTACACTAATGCTTCATTGGTTTTAGACTTTTAGGTATGGAAACAATTCTCCTTGCAGATCAAAACATTAATACATCTAACATAATTATTAGACATGGCCCAATAGTAATTGCAAGTTAGCAACTAAGACAAAACAAAAAGAACATTTGTGAACCAAAGGAGCTACAAAGAACAGTTCCTTTGATTCAAACTGGGATGAAACAAACATACAATCAAAACCATACTTCTGTTACTTTGAGCTTGAAGTTCGTCAGACTCAAAAGTCACAAATGACATCCACAAATAAAAAAATCACACCTTAAACAACACAAAAACCCTAAGTAAAAGAAGAAAAAAACTCGAACGCAAATCACTGGATAAGAAGATGAAAGCAGTTCTGGGAACGGAAAAAAGACGGCATTCCATGGAAGAAAAGGAAAAGGAGAATGAGCGTACTGAGGAGAGAGTCGACCGCCGAAGGGAAGCGCGAAGGAAATGAACGGCGGTGGACAGGCAAAAGGACGGACGGTGATACAGCTGTGGTGACCCTATTAAAGCGCGAGTAGGAAAAAGAAAAGAATGTTCTGAAAAAGTGCAGCGAAAGAGATAGAGCTGGGCGGTCTCTAATATTTAAATTGTTTTGGAAGGATTCTTTTTCTTTTTTGAACGGGTGCAATCTTATTGAATAATCATTTCAACGTATAAGGAAGTCTATCGAGGAATCCTGTCCACAAAAATAGAGAGTCGTTATGTTGTAGAGAATCCCGAAAGTCTCTTTACAAAAAAAATCCTTAGGTAAGTGAATCGGCACAATCAGTCTTGAGAGACCCACGTTGAGTCCTCATTATAGTAAAATGGCTTCTAACCCCGCATGAGTCACTTGATTGTAATCCTCGCTCTTTGCCTATGTTTTTGCTGTTTGTGCTTTAAACCTTACTCGTTTTTTCGAGTTACTGGTTTATTTTCTTTGTGTCGTTTGCTTCATTAATAATATTTCCTTTTCTCTGATAAAAGAAAGTCTTGAGAGAGTCATACAGGCGAAACTGAATTTAAACTTAAACTAAGAGAAGACCAATGATTGTTGCTCAAGGTGTAGCCAAAGTGTTTCAT
>JAYMSV010000181.1:0-20400 GCA_036897745.1 Erodium moschatum
AGTCGGACTTTAGTTATTTGTGTTAGAGACGTACTATTTGTCTTTTATTACACTTATGTCGTTTTTGGGCTTGAGACCCTTATACTTATTTGATATTTATATTCGAGGATATTCAGTTATTTAAACTCTTTTATCGGTTTGCTTATCCTTTCTAAGTCACGTCACATTTCCGGCGTTAGTCGGATTTGGGGCGTGACATACGTGCCCTCACCTCTTCCAATGAGCGGCATAAGGACCAATGAGGGGTTTGTGAGTACTACCGTCTCACTCGATGTACGACGGCAATGGTTCCACCAAGTACCAATAGATATTCCTTTACTACCTCGGGAGCCAGCACTATCGCGTTCTTGGAGCTCTACGCTATCAATTAAGGGAGGACGACGCACGCTGGATCCTCGAAAGAGTACTTAGTCTACCTCGACACCGTTCTCCCGGAAACGGACCCGACTTGTTCTACCACACCGTTTGGAGTAGTTGTACCAGTTGTCTTGATCACTATCGCAGTATCCCTCCCCGACATCCATCATGGAGTATTGTGGTAACTGAGCATTTTCTTTTCTTTTAGTCCCACGATGTTCAGACTTTTTAGTTATTCATTTTTCTGTTATCTTTGGTTTCGATACTCTCTGATTGATCTGTTTTAGGTCGGAACCTCCCAACATTTATTTTTATTTATCTATTGATTACGTTTACCGTTAAGAAAAACCGGAGTGAATCACTAGCAAGGCACTTAATTGTTTCTCATGGACTTCCATATGCTTAAGAGCATCCACAGTGCTCTTAGTCGGTGCTGACTGAGAGCTAGTGGTGGATAGATTAAAAAAATTAGTTTTTTAGATGATAAGCTAGCACTCTCAGCTACTACCCTACAATGCTAGGTGATAAGCCGGTCCAAAAAGTAATTAAAAAGGCCTTTTTCTCTCTAAATTTTGTCTCAGCCGGCGCACACAATCGATGATGGCGCCAGCGTCGCTACTCCCAGCCAGCGTGCTCTCAGCCGTCTCTCAGCCAGCGCGTAGTCCTATCCGGCGTCTCTCAGCCAGCCATCCGTCCACCACTGTGGATACTCTAAGTTGTGTTAAGAAGTGCTTGAAGTGGGTACTAAAAACGAAGTTTTAATTGTAACCGATATTGAACGAGATGCTTAACGTTAACTGGTTAGAGATATATTTTTGAATATAAAAATGAAATTCTCATCCTTAACGTTAGAGGCAAAGACACAACAAGGAAATGAGTTATTATTAAGTTTCAATTCTAAGCCAACACGGAAAGTGTAAAGAACACAGGTTGCTATCAAGTTTCAATCTTTTTTTCTCTCCTTCCTTGAATCGAACAATTCTCTTCTTCTTTTAGCTATAGATGGAAGCTCCACCGCCTTCCATCAAACCCTTCTCCTTTCCCGAACCCTAATTTGTTGGAAGAAACCCCCAATTCTCTCTCTCTCTCTCTCTATCTCCTCCAGTTCCTTCCCCACCTACTATAGAATTGCGACGCCATGTTTCCGTGGAACATCGCCAAGTCGGCGGAGGCCATGTTTTCGCGGTGGGCCGTGAAGAGGGTCTGCAAGTTCGTGCTGAAGAAGAAGTTGGGTCACTTCATATTGGGCGATATTGATCTTGACCAGCTTGACATTCAGCTCACCGACGGTACACTCCAGCTCTCCGACCTCGCCCTCAATGTCGATTACCTCAACGACAAGGTACGACTAATTTCAATTTCGAATTGGGAATTTGGAAGAGTTAGCAACTGTTCAGCTGTCGATTATGATGAGCGTTTAGGAGTGAAGAATTTCTAGTTTGAAACGTGAATTTTGTGTTATGAGATAGTTATGCTGGGTAATATTCATGCTGTTGTGTTGAGTTCATCTGAATTGTTGAGCTGATAATTGTCTTATTTTGATTTAATAGTGTGATCATATGAACTACTTCTTATGTTTGATCAAAGTCATGTATATTATATTTATGCTTGATCAAGGTGTCTAAATTTGCAACTTGTGAATGTCTGTTTTACAGCTTGGTCAAGCAGCATCATTGGTTATTAAAGAAGGATCGATAGGGTCACTTTTAATTAAGATGCCTTGGAAGGGTAATGGTTGTGAGGTTGAGGTGGGTGAACTAGAGCTTGTGCTAGCTCCCCTAGCGAGGAATAAATCAACTGATGAAGACGAAACTTGTAGTACTAGTCAACATTCTGATAATGGAATCCACCATGACTTACGGAAGCTTCAGCAGGAGATGGTGGATAAATCTGTGACATCAGCTTCAATGGGTGTTCATGAAGGTGTTAAGACAATAGCAAAGATGGTAAAATGGTTGCTGACAAGCTTCCATGTTAGGATAAACAACTTGATTGTTGCATTTGATCCTTACACAGAAGAGGACAAACAGAAGATGGTAGATCATGCAACCTTGGTTCTTCGGATTCCAAAAATTGAATGTGGAACTTGCGTTTCGGAAGATAGTAATCTGAAGGATCATGCAAGAATAGAGAGTTTTCTGGGGACTAGTCGATTAGCAAACTTTGTGAACTTTGAAGGGGCAGTGCTTGAACTTCTTAAAATAGATGATGTTAAAGGTTGCTGTCCATTAAATGTCACTACTCCAATCCTAATTGGAGAAAAAGGTGGATTTGCAGGGAGTATGAGATTAAGTATGCCTTGGAAGAACGGTTCCTTAGACATTCGCAAAGTGGATGCAGATGTTCACATTGATCCTGTGAAGTTAAGATTACAACCGAAAACAATTAAATGGTTTCTTTTGTCATGGGAAACCTATAAGAACTTGAACAATGATAGCAGAACTCCTGCACATCACAAAACAAAAGATTCCGTCGACTTTAGCTCAATGCCTCACTGGAATTCATCAACCCAGGGTTCTGCAGTAATTGCTACCAAGAAGGTCATACCACTGCAAGATAATTTTTCTGTCAATTTCTCTTCCTTGACAGAGCAAGAATCAGTAACTGAAGCTATGCTACCTGCGTCACATCTTATATCTGATTGGGTGCCGTTTGTTGTCAGCAAAGACCAGAAAAATGGTTTACGAGAAGAACTTGATTTTGAGGAGAGGTTAGTATCTTATTTGTGCTTTGAATGTTCTAATTATAGACATGGTACTAGCGACTCCCTCACCAAAGACTTAAGTTGGTTAGCATTCTAATTTCCTTTTCTTGTTCTTAACCATCAAGTTCTTTTCAAAATACTGTATCTTCTAGCCTGGCAAATGAAAGAAGGTAAATATCAAATAAAAAGCTATAATGGGATAAAGAGGCTATTAAGTTCCGTGCGATATCACTTCCAGATATATTTTTCTCAGTTAGATTGTTTTCCTCAGGCAACATATTTAGAAAATTGTATTGATCTGTCCTTCACTAAGTGTAACAGATTGACATATGTGCTTTGCAAATAAAAAATGTTCTTACATGTTTCTTTTTGGTATATTCCTTCTAATCTTCGCTAATGGTTCCCTGTATCATTGCACCAACTACTAGAAGGCTCTGCACATACACAGAGATGAAATTAGATGTATTCCCTGTTTAAATTGTTATTTGCAAATAATGCTATATTTACATGGTATGCCATAACTTTGACCTTGTGCAGTGTGGATCAATTTTTTGACTGCATTGAAGAGATGAGGAATTCCCAGTCAGCTTTAGGGAGCAGTGGGGTGTGGAGCTGGACTTGTTCTGTTGTCAGTGCCATAACCGCTACATCTAGCCTTGCTTCTGGATCATTGCACATTCCCTCTGGTATGTGCTGTCTTCACATTATCTCATTTTCCCATTTGTGTTTGTGTTAGTAAAAGTTTATATGAAAACAATGAGCAGTGAAATCCACACATAAAGGAAATGTGTAAAAGCGATCCCTGACTTAATTTCATCAGTCCTCTAATGCATCGGCAATTCAAATATTTTTTTATCAGCATCAGGAGATCAAATATTAAGATGTGCGTCCTTAAATGGCAAGTTAAAAAATATATTATAAGGTAATAATATGATGAGCCTTCAATTAATTTTGTGGACAAAGATGGCAATGTCCATTTTGGAAGGGATTTGTGTGTATCGTAATTATTCCTTTTGATAAAAGAATAGCATTAATGAAATACAAAGACAATATCAAGATGTCTTTGGAGAAAACTCACAGAAATATTACATCATTACAAACTTCCAGTCACTTGGAATATCCACTGATGATATGCTCCCAAATGTTTTTGAACCAGTAGCCAACAAGCAAGAAACTGTCCTTATCCTATACCAGCATCCATTGTTTATATATTAGATATCTTCAATTTTGTTTACATACTCCTTTCGATATTGACTTCCTACTTCGTAGGTTTTAGCTTATAGGTAAATATTTCGAAACAGTCCTTGAATTATCCACTTTGTTTTGTTCCAATTTAGTCCTTCCCAACTATCCACATAGCTTTCCTATCTGATTTATGTGTGGATCACAATATTATTGGTCAAATCATGGTTTTCTCGTGTACAGAACAGCAGCGTGTTGAAACCAATGTCAAAGCAACAATTGCTGGAATGTCGGTAGTGTTTTCTTTCCATGACGAAAGCCCTAATCATATTTGTCAGATGGGGGGTGGTCAGAATAATAGCGCAAAAGTTCACTATCTGGGTGCAGAATTTGGGAACATGGTTCTTGCTTTACAGGTAATAGTTGTGCCCATGCCCCATGGATTCTCTCCTTTTATCTACTCTATGGTCTACTACTGTTATTGTGCACGATAACCTTCTATACTAACACAAACATTTTGTAAGATCTACAGGTACGCCCTCAAGATATTAATTTTGCAGGAACAGTGAAGTACTTCGACATCACTGACTACTTAAGAGTTGAGAACGATGCCATGGGTTTCGGGTCACAGAGCTTTAGTGACAATATTCACCATTTAAATGTTTCCATGGAATCTCTACAAGCACAAATTCAAGCTGCTCTCCCTCCCTTTGCCTCATATGCTGAGGATCCTGATTTGATTGAACAAAAAGGGTTGGGTGTCGCTGATGTTTCAGTTGCTGAGGTAATGAAAATCCCATTGTTTAGAACTTCAGGTGTCACTCATTGGCAGTACACAATGAATTCAACTTCAGCAGATGGTAGATTGTCGGGGCCAACATCATTTTCATTAAATTTGCCTCCATTGCTTTTCTGGGTGAACTTCCAGTTGATAGATTTGCTAGTGAATCTTTTGAAGGAAGTTGGAAATTGTGTTGATCTCAGTAAAAGGAATACAGTTCCATCTGAAGCATTGAATGAGAAGCATATATCATCTCCTGGGAGCATCAAAAGAGATTCTGGATTTCGTGCTACAACCTTGTCTCCATCAGAAAGTCTCCGGGGTAATGTAGCAATCCCTAATGCAAGGGTTATACTATGTTTTCCTTTTAAAGTTGGTGAAGATTTTGGAGCCTACCCACTGTGGGATGAATTCATTGCTCTAGATTTTTCTATGAGCGAAGACTTAACTCGAGATGATAATCCTGTTTTAGATGTGAAGGATCAGAAAAAACATTCATCAACAGCCACACAATCTCTTCATTTGAATGTTGGTGACCTTGATATTTACTTTGTAACTTCAGCAAGTAGAGATGATTTTGGAGTAAGTTCCAGCCGTATGAATAGGCAGGAGTTTCTCGCTCAGAAGGTTGTGTCTGTTACCAACAGAAAGGGGAGTCTCTCTCTCAGTATGCTTTGGCAGGAGGGTCCAGTGACAGGTCCTTGGGTAGCAAGGAGAGCTAATATTTTAGCTACTTCAAAGGAGTCAAAGAGCAACCGGAAATTTGCTGGAAAAGATTATGAGTTCACCACCGTGAATAGTGTAAAAGATTTGGAAGACTTATACATGCGAAGCCGAGAGGAGATGATTCTGAGCTCTGCATTCTTTATTCATGTTTGTCTATCGTCTGTGATTATTAATCTAGGATGTCCCCAATATCAAAGATTCTTTTGTCTTTTAGATCAGATCACAAATGGGTTTTCACGTGGAAGCCATGCTACAGTTGACATAAGAGAAGAACCATATCTGCCACAGACATCAATCTTTGTAGAGAGTGACTGTGTAGAAATTTTAATCAACCCCGATCCAAAGGAAAATATCAAAAGCTCAATACAAAGTGAACTTCCTGGATCATGGCATCATCTGAAACTCGAAGTTAAGAAGTTTGGACTACTTTCTGTGTCAAACATAGGAGGCATTAGAGATGCCAGTTTCTTTTGGTTATCCCATGGTGAAGGAAAATTGTTGGGTTCCATTACAGGGCTATCTGATGAACTTCTTCTCATCTCATGTAGCAATTCTACAAGGAATCGTGGTGGTGGAGAAGGCTCAAATGCATTATCTTCGAGGTTGGCTGGTTCTGATATCATACACTTCTGGGACTCAGAGAGAGCCCATGCTTATACTTCCGTAACTGTCAGGTGTGGTACAATTGTTGCTCCAGGTGGTCGTTTGGACTGGATGGATGAAATTGTTTCTTTTTTCAGTTTACCTTCTACAGAAGTTGATCAACCATCGTCCACTAGTTCAGAGCAAGGGGATCCAAATGAATCTTCTGAAGCTTCATTTAACCTTAACTTGGTTGATATTGGTTTGAGTTACGAGCCCCACTTAAAGAGCTTAGTGGTCAGAGGTGAAGTAATTGATTGTAATGCCAAAGAAGAGATCTGCGAGCAGTATGTTGCTTGTCTCCTTGCTGTATCTTCTTTGAATCTTACAAATACAACGACGAAGAACTCTGTTGAAAAGGATTACAAAATTGTAATGCAAGATCTGGGCTTTCTGATTTGTGCTGCGCCAGAGCCTCGCAATCTTGGTGGCATTTATAGCATTGATCATCTTCGTACCAGTGGTTTTGTTAGAGTTGCAAGTGATGCATATGTGGAAGCAACTTTGAGAGTTAATAGCAAGAGCGGCCTTCTATGGGAGTTAGAATTGTCTAAATCTCACATAGAACTGGAGACTTGCCATGACACAACTTCTGGTCTGGTTCGTTTGGCCGCCCAACTCCAACAGATTTTCGCTCCTGATTTGGATGAAACACTTGTTCACTTGCAGACAAGGTGGAATAACGCTCAGCAGGCTCAAGAGAGAGATGATTTTTCTTATGATAGTAAGAACATCAGCAGTGGATCTTCTCCAGCAGCTTCTCAAGTGGATACTTGTATAGACTTGAAGAATTCACCTGGGGTGGTTGGATTGATGGATGAGATATGTGAAGATGCTTTTGATGTAGGAGGAAAACAGAACTATCCAAATGATGATTCTGAATCCCAGCTTCATATGTTACTTGATGAAGGTCTTCTTGGAGAGGCGTACTTGAGCATTGACACTCCTGAGTTTTTATCTCACGATGGATCAGGGCTTGCCTTAGGATCCGAGGATAGCCAAACCTCCTTTTCCCAAAAAGGTTGCTTGCCAGAATTTATTGAAGGGTATTGTTTACCTGAGGTAAGCCCATTCTCTGTAATTTCTCAAGGCAAAGTGTCATCATCTGAGATACACGAATGCAGATCTAGTGATGTGGGGAGTCGAGGTATGGGAAGGAGTGATAGTGGATGGTTTGGAAATTCCTCATTAAGAATAGTAGATAACCATATTTCTAAAGTAAGTGAACATACTAGCTTTGAACAATTTGTGGAGGGTAAACTACCTTCTATGAACCATAGAAGGCATGATGACTGGGCAAAGGTTAATGGGCGTGTACTTCTCAAGAACATTGATGTGAGATGGAGAATGTATGGTGGTTCTGATTGTTACAAGTTTACAAAGAATGGTGAATATTCTGCCAACACCAATGGAAGGGATTCATCTGTGTCCCTAGAACTTGCTTTAATGGGAGTGCAGTTCAAGTATGATGTTTTTCCAGTTGATAGTGTATGTGCATCTAAGCTTTCTCTTTCAGTTAAAGATTTTCACTTATATGACAACAGCACGGATGCACCATGGAAACTGGTAAGTGACATTCTAGTCCTTGAATATGTTTTACTTTTCTCAAGGGAAGATATAGGATTTGATTTTGATTTATATTTTTCAAACTGAAAGGTGCTAGGATATTATCTTTCAAGAGATCATCCCAGGGAATCCTCTTCAAAAGGGTTAAGGATTGACTTAGAAGCTGTCAGGCCAGATCCTCTAACACCTCTTGAGGAGTACCGGTATGAATCAAGTTTCCTGTTTATTTTTGAGTCAAGTTTACTAGTTTTATGGGCATGGCTTTGATTCAATCCTCGAATCTGTGCATGAGAGAGGGAGAGCCCCTGACCTTTCTCTTAAACACTAATCTCCTAATTACAGACTGAAATTTAGAATTGTGAGTTCATAAAAAAGAACCAACAAATAAGAGTTGTCAGTATGGGAATCACATTGATATACATGTGTGTTTGGGCTCTTCTTGATTATAAATCAATGCCCGAAGATGTGCACAATTGTGTAAGTACCAAACTTCAGTCTTTGTTGGCTTACCTACGGGTTTGGTGTCCCGCTTAACGTGTGTTTAGGCCAAGAGGGAGTATTTGGTATCTGAAGTACTTTACTAATAGGAAGTCTGAACATACTTAAGTTTCGGATAAAAGAAAAGAAACAGATCATGTGGAGTAAGGTTCTATTTGGCCATAAATATGTCAAAAGATTGAGATTGGTGTATTAATACCAGCCTTTTTTCGGGTATATGCACATAATTGGCTTGTGTAATGAAGCTTGATTGTCGTATGATATTAAACTCGAATGATGGTAGATTATTACCTGTGCGCTAATTTTTCCTTTTTTTTTCAGGTTGCGAATTGCTTTGCTTCCTATTTTACTGCATTTGCACCAGTCCCAACTTGATTTTATCATCAGCTTTTTTGGGCCCAAAAGCTCTCCAGCTGACCCGTCCCCACAGGATTCATGTGGTTCGGTTTTGCCCGCAACAAAAAATAACGTTGTAGGGCATGCCATTGTAGAGGAAGCATTGCTTCCATATTTTCAGGCAAGTAATATTGGATTGTTACGTGCATCAATTTGTTTCTTAACTCCTGCTTTGCATTTGTTAGAGCCCTATATAGGAAGCATGTGGACACAATCTTGATATATATTTTACACCTTCCACCTATCAACTTATGCTTTTTATTCCATTTTATTTCCTTTGACTGTTTCTTTCTGTTAGGCTTGGCCCAATATATTTACTGGTAAAGTTTGATTTTCTTTCAGAAGTTCGATATATGGCCAGTTCTTGTTCGGGTTGACTACAGCCCATCTCATGTTGATCTAGCTGCACTAAGAGGCGGGAAGTACGTAGAACTTGTTAACCTTGTTCCTTGGAAGGTAGTTCCTCTGTTCATTATACCTTACTCGAGTTTTTGTCTGTGTTTGTCAATTTAAATTATTTTTGATGAAATCAATGCTGTAATATACTTTAAACCAACATTTGATACAGGGGGTCGAGCTAAAGCTCAAACATGTTCACGCTGTTGGAATCTATGGCTGGGGCAGTGTATGTGAAACAATCTTAGGGGAGTGGTTGGAAGATATTTCTCAAAATCAGGTTTTGCATTCTTTTGATATGTAGGCCAATATCATATAATTTCAACACAAGGTATTGACTTCGTTCAATGCATTTATAGATTCGTAAAGTGTTGCAAGGCCTTCCCACTATCCGGTCATTGGTCGCTGTTGGCGCTGGTGCTGCAAAGCTCGTTACTTTGCCAGTTGAGAACTATCGAAGAGATGGCAGAGTACTAAAGGGGGTGCAAAGAGGTAAAACTATTTGCTTGATCATAGTTGTATCAGTGACTATAATTGTATGTCAAAAAGATTGTTCAGTATTCTCATTGTCCTTTTCACTTACATAGTTGTGCCTTAAGATGAGTTATAAACACTACTTTGTTTCCAGGTACAATTGCATTTCTTAAAAGTATTTCACTAGAAGCTGTTGGGCTGGGGGTACATCTGGCTGCCGGGGCCCATGATATCTTACTCCAGGCAGAATATATTCTTGCTACAATTCCACCTCACGTGCCTTGGACTCTTCAGCCCAGAACCAAGACTAATGTTAGATCTAATCAACCCAAAGGCGCCCAACAAGGTCTTAAACAGGTGAAGATTCCAAAATTCGATAATAGAAATCATGCCTTGTTGTTTTTACGTGTACTGACAAATTAAATTTGACAGGCATACAGAAGTCTTAGTGATGGCCTGGGGAAAACTGCTTCTGCTTTAGTTCGAACTCCATTGAAAAGATATCAGCGTGGAGACAGTGCCGGATCTGTTTTGGCAACTGCAGTTCGAGGTGTTCCTGCAGCTGCCATAGCTCCCGCTTCTGCTTGTATGGGTGCTGCACATTATGCTCTTCTTGGGTTCAGAAACAGGTCAGTTCTATATTTTTTTTCAATTTTATATCACATGCTGTGATCACCTAGACGTGCTTCTCAGCATATCAAAATTTACTCTAGTATACTCTTGCAGCCTTGATCCTGCACGCAAAAAAGAGTCCATGGAGAAGTATTTGGGCCCTACTCTGCCAAAGGAATAGATTACAGTTTCTAGCATCAACATTCAAGTACTCATCTTTTACCGTCTAAAATATTTCTTGTGTGTGTATTTTGCATCATATTTACTTCAATGAGTTTTATCTTTAACTATTACAGAGGATCAAAAGTCGTCCCGTTGAAGAAGACGGTGCTACTGGCGAGCCCTTGTATTTCACCATGATGCTCATGTATAATGTGAGTTGAGCTTCCTATATAGAACATCAGTTTTGTCAGATTATCTTTACACGTTTGGAAAAAGGAAGGGGCACAATTGGTTGTCATTTTAGATGTAATGAATTGCTAATTTTTAGATCTGATATGTTTGGTATACATTTGTTGATTGCAGATGTACAATTAAACGAACCGTCAAACTGATTCTTTCCGGTCAATGAACCAGGCGATAGTTTTGTACAAAGTGTAAATATCAAAGGGTGCATAGAGTTTTTGCCGGCATTGTGAGCTTTGTAGTTAAAACGACGTGATTTCAGATAGTGAAGGGGTACAATGTACCCCATTTGTTCTTCAAAACTACATAAATGTATAAATTGCTTCAATTTGTTGTATATAGTTTATTGGGTTTTAACTTTCAAATATAGCCTTGCTTCTTTTTGTACCATTTTGGTTTATCTGTAAATATACTTGATTTGGTTTTAACTTGTAAAATACATCCATTACATTAAAAATTATGATAAAACTTGACCAGTTGCAGTTGCTGATGAAATAAGTTGAAGAAGTGACAGTGACTTCCTTTGCTTGAATCTTCACCAAAAATATCAAGAAGAAAAACAAATACTGATCAGATGTCTATTGCAGAACCTGTGAATTTTATATTGGCACCAAATAGACAATTTGCGTTTCTATATATACACTCTCTTGTTCATTAGTTTGTTCATAGGAAGATATGTATCCTTCGGTCGATGACCAAAAATATGCAGCTGAGGGCCGTCCAGGCCCTGGGTTTCCAAGCTCTGCCCCCTTACAAACTGACGCTCCTCCTCCAATCCATCCCGGGTACCATGTTCGTGGAGTTCCTGGCCGCTGGTCTACTAGTCTCTGCCATTGTTTTGATGATCCAGCAAACTGTAAGCATACAATATGATCCCAACAAGACTTAGTCTTGTTAATAGATGGATATATATTTGTCTGTTGACATATTAATTTTGCAGGTGTGATCACATGTTTTTGCCCCTGCATCACATTTGGGCAGATATCTGAAATCATCAACCAAGGCTCCACAAGTAGGAAACAAGACTCCTCTTAGCTTATATTTTGAGAGTGAGTTGGATTGTATTCGTGCGTGTAATGTAATTGGATGGTATTGGTGTTGCAGCTTGTGCTGAAACGGGGACGATCTATGGGCTGCTGGCTCTCACTGGTTTTGCTTGCTTGTACTCGTGTTTTTATCGATCCAAAATGAGGGGGCAGTATGACTTGGCTGAGTCGCCTTGTGTTGATTGCCTCGTGCACTGCTTCTGCGAAGGCTGCGCTTTGTGCCAAGAGTACAGAGAGCTTGCCAGCCGCGGATTCGACATGGGAATAGGTATGCAAGAAAGCTACCTGATAAGTAATAAACACGTATAAATAATACTATGTTAGTCAAGTAATATAAGACATGATTATATCGGTTGTTTGGTGCAAAGCATCTGTCAAACATAGCTAATATCATTATACTAGACAAAACATGAGGTTTTTCCATTAAAAACCCAAGTTTCCAATTCAATTGGTACATCAAATTATTAAATAAGATTACAGTACCGGTCAGTGGTCTAACCTTGATCAATTAAGTTGACTTGATCAACTGTTGGTATATATATCATGGTTGATGCTACTTGTAGTTGTAGATAACCGTTGGTACAGGAAAGAGATAGACCGGATGTGGAGGTAGGGCTAATACATGACGTGTTCCCTAAGGTATCACCCGCTCAATACTCAAGTGGGAGAGCATTGTAGGGCTAAGATTCCCCTTCTTAGTGGCGGGAATAGATATTCGTTAAAAATTTATTTTATAATCAACCCAATAAATTCTGGTTCATCAGATCCGTTGATTGAATGATTCAGATTTAATTAATTTTTATCTTAAAAGAGGTTTGCGAATGTTACTACCTCGACTTAGTTCTTCGTTCTCTATTGATGCAGGGTGGGAAGCGAACGTGGATAGGCATCGGAGGGGAGTGACAGTAGCTCCACTTGTGCCAACTCAGATGACAAGATGATCATGGAATCGTCTTTTTTAGTACAAGATCATGGCTATGACCTCCGGTCAACGAGAGATCTAGTTTCGATCCTTGTGTTGCTGTATTAGCCTACTGTTCTGATGTCATGTTGGTGACACAAGAATAATGTTTCTTATCTGTCCCGTAACATGTTTTGGTTTGGGATCCATAACGCATAGTTGTTAGATTAAGGACAAGGTCTGGGATATGAACATGTTGTTGATACCTACCTAGAATCATATGTATATACTCATGTATGTGTGTTGACTTTCTTCTTCCTTTGGATCTCTATTTTTTCTTAGAAATTACTCCGATATCTTGGTGTCATGATCTCAAATTGTAATTTAAAAAAATGAATGTCTATATTTTAAGTGGTAGATAATATTTTGTTTTGCAAAACGTGAATAGTCAAGAAATTGATAATGTAATTGAAAAGTCATTTAATGACCTGTGTCCCTTCCAATAAACAAAGACCAAGTAGAGTCAAGTCAACTAGAGTACAAAGCCCAAACCTATTGTTTATAATAGAATGTGCAACTGGTCCTCTCTGTCCATTTTCACATATCCCCTTCCCGATCTGATAGATATCTCCAAACTTTTATTTATTGATTTTTCTTCTAATATTGTAGGTATAATATTTCGTGTAATGTAAGTTTTTTCAATATAAGCAAGTATTTGACAGAGAGTTTTTTGGTGATTAAACAAAAAAGTGATGTATCATCCTCCAGTTCATGAGCAAAAGTATGGTCATGATTATGAAGGTCAGGGGCGCCCAGGGATGATGCCACAACCTGTTGCTCCTCCGCTTCACAGCCACCACGTCCGCGGCATTCCCGGCAGGTGGTCTTCTGGTCTTTGCCATTGCTGTGATGATCCTGCAAACTGTAAGCACCCTAATCCGTAATCAGTAAGCTAGCTGATTCGGTGAAGGTTATTATTTCTTAACAAATTTATTTCGTTTATCTGAATTTGTTTATCTGTCAACATGTATGTTCCTACATATATATATATATACATGGATAGTGATTGTGATGTTCATTAATGTAGGTATAATCACTTGTTTCTGTCCCTGCATCACATTTGGGCAAGTTTCTGAGATTGTCAACAGAGGCTCCAGGAGTAAGATCAATAACCTTGTTATTGTTTTGTGTTTAGTTTCTTTAATGTTATATATATGATGATGTTTTAATTGCAGCTTGTGCCACAGCCGGAAGCCTCTATGGGTTGGCCTGTCTGTCTGGTTTTCCTTGCTTGTACTCGTGTTTCTACCGCTCCAAGATGAGGGGTCAGTATGATCTGGCCGAATCGCCTTGTGTTGATTGCCTCGTTCACTTCTTCTGTGAGTTTTGCGCTTTGTGTCAAGAGTACAGAGAGCTCGTACACCGCGGATATGACATGGGAATAGGTATCTTCACTACTCTGCTAAAACCATACCTCCTTATAACTACTTCTATCAATTACCTCTCTAAGATCTTCATTATAGTCTCATCTTTATCACCATCTTCCATGTTTGATCTATTCTGACTTGTTAGATGTTAGATGTCTACATGTAAATCTTGATTCATGAACTAATGAAACTAGTTTTATCACTTTATGGGCTAAAATGATGTCTGATAGGTATATGTTCTTATTTCACCCCAAATAGGCATTGAAAAACTACATAATAGTCGTGTTTATATAGGTTGGGCCTCCATAAGTAAAATCAGGGAAAACCGTCCGAGTCCAGAGAGAGAGTCTCTGACCTCTCTCTAGAAATCCTAACACTTTGTTCCTAACCCTTCGCCGCTCCGATTTCTAGGCTCTGTCGATGGTTCTTTTGGTCACCTCGACCATGGAGATCGCTGGCAGCGGTCTCCCTCTACCGTTCTGCTCCACTTTAACCCTTGCTTCCTCTCGGGTTTATCACCAGTGAAGATCAACAACTTGCTCTCTTCTCCGACGGCAGCGACTCCATCAGATCCGATCGTGGGACGTCCTTCTCCTCGTCTCTGAAGTGGATCGACACAGATTTGGCGGCTTCTTTTGTCCTCGCGCTGCTGAGGCCCCTCGCCTTTCATCTCCGATGGTAGATATGGCCTTCTCTAGGTCAAATCTACAGCTTGTTGTGCTCTATCGTCCTCTGTGCTTCCCTTTCCTCTAACGACGTGACTCGCTTGCTCGTGTTGTTGGAGGGCAGATCTGACAGTCTCCTCAGCCTGTCCCCTGCTCGGTAGAAATACTTGTCCTCCTCTTTGGGTCATTTCTCGGTGTTGGCCAGAAATGGTAACGGAGGACCGAGTGTGGGTTCAGGCATGTCCCCGGGTCGTTTGTCTGATCAAGTGAGGTTCGCTGTCTTTCCCCTTCTTTGTTCGGTTCTCCTTCTCCCTCCTTTTTTCATGAAAGCTTAATCGATTGACCTTCTCTTCTTCTCGTTCACGGATGTGGCTCGAGCTCGCCGGTTCAAGGTGTTGACCACCGACGAGAGTTTATGGCTTCTTCAGCCTGCCGTTGGAGCCAATCGTTTTAAGTTTGTATGTTGTCAAAAGGATATTGTTGGGACACCACCGGAATAGTCTCTGCCGATAGCGGTGTAGGTCGCCGGCATAGTGGCTGTCTTTTCTCTGTCACGGGTTGCTAGTTCTATTGAGCAGGGTTTTGGCAGTTCCAGCAAGGTTAGGGTTTAGATAGTTCTGGTTGTTGGCTTTGCAGTAGGAAGTTTTCCCCTTTGTGCTTCATGGTGGTCATACTTGGGTATCCTAGACCTTTTTTTTCAAAATTTCCGGCTTTATGGTGATCATATTCGGGTATCAGACCATGGTTTGTACTTTCTAGTTTATTGGGGTGTTTCCTCTGTCTGATTGGCTGTATCGTTATGGTTGTTGTCGGTTTAGGTCGTAGACCTTTTGTGGTGCTCTTGTTCTTAGTTCTGTGGTGCCCGTGTGTTCTTTGGGCTTTTAAAGTCTGTAACTGGGCTGGTCTCATGTTGTATTCTTCTTCCTCCTCGTGAGAGGTTTTTTAATATATGCCTTGTTGATAAACAAAAAAACCAGACTTGTTAGTTATGTGTGGCTTTAGCCATTATAAATAGTTATGTTATCTTGTTTTTATAAATAGTTGTATTATCTTATTTTTATTTGAGGTGGGATTACAATATGAACACTTCCCCTGACATGTGTTTGCAGTTGGAGTTCCTACAATACTTTAACCAAAAATGAATAATTATATGCACTTGTTAGCTTAAGGACAAGGGTTAAGTGTGAACATGCTGATGATGGTAGTATATAAATTTGTACATATATTCATTTGGGTCGAGCTAGTTCCCATATGATTAAATAAATTTATTTTGAAAGTCACGAGTTTTGAACTCACGTGTATTAGGTGGAAACTGTAATACCATACTAAAAAACAGACTCATCTGAAAGTTTTAGTTAAATATTTGAATAATCAATTATAGTTTTATATTTTAACACGATTTTTTATCGTCTTATTTCCCCTCTAGGTTGGGAAGCAAACTTGGATAGGCAACGGCGCGGTGTCACAGTAGCTCCAGTGGTGGAAACTCGCATGTCAAGATGAGGAGATCCTCCTCTCGACCTACCATAGCTACTGTTTTTGTTTTTCTTCAACTCTGTTTCATTGTGTGCATAGTTATTGCTTTTGAATGTGAGTGTATTGAACGGTTCTTGACATTCAGATCATTGCAATGATTCGGATGAACACCAAACTGAACATTTTATTAATCTGATATCAAGCTAAACATCTTCATATCATACATACACGACAACGAGAAAATGAATAAGTTAACAGAGTTTCATGGTTCGAGTCATCATGGCCATGAACTCATCCATGTCTATCATACCATCTCCATCAGTATCCACAGCTCTCACCATCTTCCTGCACTCCTCTATGCTGCACCTTTCTCCGAGCCTCCTCAGCACTTCCATGACCTCCTCCGCACTTATCTTCCCATCACCGTTCACATCAAACGTCCTGAAAGCGCTCTGTATGTCACTCTTCTTGATCCCTCCTCCTCTGTTGTGTGCTTCCACAAACTCTTTGAAGTTGAGGAACCCGTCTCCATCCAGATCAGCAACTTGGAAAATCTTGGGCACATCTTGAGCAACACTCCCTTTTCCCAGTGCTCTCACTATGGCCTTGTACTCCTGCTGAGATATCTTGCCATCTTTGTTACTATCGAATTTATCAAAAACTTGCCTTAGCTCTTCGATATTTGGCTGGAAAGCCAGCAACAAGCCCGAGCTTTGTCTGTCCTGAGAAGAGAACAATCTGGATGGCCTCCGCAAGTACTTCCTCTTTGACAGATTGTACTGAAAATCAAGGAAGCTCATCTTCAACATCTCTGCACTTCTTCTTCTGCTGAGGGAACACAACATTCAGTTTTCAATAGTATAGGACAACATATAGCGCATTTAAAGGAAAGTTACAGTTTACTTTTCGTCAAAGAAAGATTATGCTGATTCTTGAGCTGAAGGCATAAAGTTAGAAAAAGATTCAATCTTAGGCAACTTTAACTCATTGCCATCCAAACCAAGGGTGACAGATTCCAAAAGGATGGCAAGATAGAAAAAGTAAGGCAGAAAGAAGAGAAATATCACTAGAAAGGAATACATTCTTAGCTAGTTGAGTACGATCTCATCTTTGTTTACCCGATCTCTCCTTTTTAGGAGGCTTCCTTGTACCATCTATAAGGAATCGTAATGTTCATTCTACGCTTTATTTTGTAGGTAGAATTTTAATTGAATAACAATGAATGTTGTGTGACAAGTTAACTCCTTGTAGGATACGAAGTATATTCCTGAGTTAGAAAAAGGGTAATCCTTACTTTGTTTGGTCATGGTGGTATTCCATTTTCCCGATCTTCCATGTCTTCAATGTCCTTACGTGCTGTTATCTTGTGCACATATCCTGCAATAATGATGACAAAAAAAGTGTGGACTCCAATTAAAATACAAATATAAAACTAATGGGTGTTGTAAAAATACAAATTCTGAAATGATTAAATGGCCAGTTATGGTCTAGTTTGGATGATTAAGGCTATATCAGAAAACAAAGGGTGAGATGAGAGCCCTAAACATCTGATTTGGATGTTATCCATATTTGTGTTTCACCATTAATATTTACTTACGATAGTAAGAGATCAAATAACTTAACAGCAAGACTCTTAACAAGAGGCATGTTATACAAGGCAAAGATACCTAAAACTGAAGTGAGCCAATTCTTCAAAGCTCCACAATCCACAACATGATGATTACTAATTGAATTCTACTATGCACGCATAAGAGGGAGATGAAATCTGTCGGCTTAGGAAAACAAAAACCATTAACTGTATTTAGGCTCATATACTTTGTTGCTTCATTTGTAACAAGGATGTATCGAATCAATCCACAACTGTATCGGTCTGCCAAATTAAGCTTATAATCCACAACTTTGCTTTGAGGGGTATTCTTTTTTCTCAAAAGCAACTAAATAAGCTACCAATAAGGTATTCCCAGTTTTCCAAAAGTTGTAAGAAATCTGAAAAGGAAACTAATTGCTTTGGCTCTTCCCACTATTATAAGCATAGCTTCACAACAAAGCCTAATCCAAATGAAAATGTCACTGTCTAAATCTCTGTGAGACTGCAATCCTAATCAACACGTATATAAATCCATAGTGTAATAATATACAAATCGACAACTTGTTTTAGTAAAAAATAAATGGATACCTCCATTTGGGATCACATCGGAGTCTCTTGTCAATCTCACCGGAGACGAATCACTTTCATGTCGCTTCCACGTCTCAGTACCGTTCCGTCAATAGAAGCCGAATCCAAGTCCTGACCAATTATAATTCCTCCTCCAACGTCGGCGGAGATGGTAGCGGGGAGCTGGAATCACCTCCGAAACGATAGCCCGGCGGCGGAATGAGGATTGTAAAAGGAGTGAAGAGGATGAGGCTGGGGCATTCAAAGGCCGCCACCTCTTATTTGGATCAGTGTTTTAAAAATCTTGACCCGTTTAGACTTTATTTTTTTGTTGACCGATCCGATTAATCTCCAAAAAAACTCTAGCCGTCTAACCAATGCCTAATGATTTTTAGAACCTTAATTTGGGTACTATAATTTTGATGGACATTTCTGATTTGTGGATTGTTAATGCCACATTTTTAGTCGAAGATTAAATGATAATACAAAGTTATTTGATTCCCAAACCAGAATATTCTGAAGATTGATACTATTTTTAGATGGCTTTGTATTGAAGATCATCATATCACGTCTTGTCTAATCCATGAACACATAGAATGTTTGGAAGTCATTTCTATTTTGGACATGCTACTTACAACATTACCATCCAATGTGCATCAAAACATTCAAGTGATAGATTCAAACACAATTCAGATTCAACACAATTCATGTAATAGAACATTATTTGAAGTTACACAATACAGTCTTTCAAGTTACTTTTGTTCAGCATCTATGGCCGCAACGGCAAGTATTACCGGCTGAGCATACAGCCGAGACGAAGGTGGCGTCATAATTTACAGCACACAGTTCATTACACATCTCACTGTCACACCCATGCGCCATATTGTTGTCTGTATAGCACACTTTATCACCTTCACCTGCACACAGTTTATTTTTACAACATTAATATCACTTGTTGCTTCTTTAGATTTAGAGAGAGAGAGTCAGCTATCAAACTTACAGTGATTAGAGAACGTCATCAGAATCACCAGAAACGCCACTTGAATTGCCTGATTACTCTTCATCTTCACAAGGATGCTGTTCCTGTCTGATCAACCAGGTTTATATAACAGCTCAATTTTCTACGTTAGGAAACAAATCACGCTATATGAATCACAAATGCCAAATAATCCTCCCAAATCACACGTCATAAATCTTAGGAGTCGGCAAAAAACCCAAGTGGAAAAAAGTCAGCGAAACCAATGATTTTTCGTCGAATCAGTCAACATTAAGAATATTGATCAACTGTTAACTCCAGGTTCATGTTCGGTTTCAAACGGTAATATAGAACCGCCCAATAAATAGGTTTCTACTAGGGATGGCAAAATACCTCGATCCTAACGACGGGAGACAGATGTTTTTGTTTTAAAAAAAATCTGTATTTTATGTTAAAAATCTGTTTCTAAATTTTAAAAAATCTGTTTTTTATTTTAAAAAATCTGTTTTTCATTTTAAAAATCAATTTTTTATTTTATAAAAATCAGTTTTTATGTTGAAAATTCAGTTTTTATTTTTAAATAAGTTTCTATTTTATTTGAATAATAGTTTTTAAAGCACTTTTTATTTATTTTTACAAATCCTAATTAATGTTTAATTTTTACAATCCTAATTAGTTTTTGCAACTCTGCAACTCTGTAACGGGTTCTGAATTCTTTCGGTCAGCTTTTTCCGGCGGCGGTGGTGTTCCTGCAAGGAGCTTTTTCCGGAACAAAAATCCCAGAACAAAAATAAATAAAAAGTGCTTTAAAAACTATTATTCGAATAAAATAGAAACTTTATTAAAAATAAAAACTGATTTTTATAAAATAAAAAATTGATTTTTTAAAATGAAAACAGATTTTTTAAAATTTAGAAACTGATTTTTTAACATAAAAGACAGATTTTTTTTAAAACAAAAACTGATTTTTTAAAATTTAGAAATTGATTTTTAAAATAAAATTTGATTTTTTAAA
>JAYMSV010000182.1:0-20383 GCA_036897745.1 Erodium moschatum
ACTCAAATTAAATGTACGTCTTCATCATTGTTATATACGGATAATTGATGATTTTACCCTTTTAAATAATAAGTAAAAGAGGAAGAAAATTAATGGATATAAAAATTGGATTTTTTGTTCTTCAATTATTATTTTTAAAATTTAATTTTCCAAAGCTAAAATCGTCATTTTGAAACAAATTTATATGAAGTGCAACAAAAAGACAAGTTCAGGGCACTTTTTTTGCAGTTATCAAAGAAGAGTGTTACAATTTGCAAAAAGGGAATACCTCTGGGTACATTTTTGCAATTATCCCTATTTGTTATTCTTGTTTTAATTTGGTACATTATTTTTGCTTTGCAGACTTCTGGAAACAATGAAATACCATCTGATTCAAGCTTTTCTATAGCTTCTTCAGGAGATGCTACTTCTAGCATCAAAGGTGTGAATAACAAGTCAGTTAGAGAGCATGGTGTTTCGTACCCACCTAGCTGTTATAACAACTATTACTACCCAGGTTAGATATTCAAATAGTTCTTTATCTTTTAAGGTGTGTCATAAGCCATGTATATGAACTTGAGATGCTTCTCAAGTCAATATATGTCGTGTAGATCTAGGAGTTGCTTAAATTCCATTCGGATTTTCTATTTACATTGACAATTTGCTCTGCCAAAGAAGATTACTTCGCCATTTGTTGTTCAGTGATTTCCCAGTTTGTGGCCTGTTTAAGAATTTGAAATAGGGATGATTGCAAATAAGTACCCTGATGTATTAATTTTTTGCAACTTGTAGTCCTCTTCTTTGATAATTTCAAACCTTTTTGTTGCATTTGGTTATAAAATGATGATTTTATCCTTACAATTAGATTTTTAAAATAATAAGTAAAAAACAAAAAATCCAAATTTTCTTATCCTTCAATTTTCTTCCTCTTTGTACCGTATAGAAAGTAAGAAATTTAAGGGATATGAATTATTGGATTTTTTTCTTCTCTAAGTATTATTTTTTAAATTTAATTTTCCAAGGATAAAATTGTTAAACATATCAATAAATTTATACAAAGTGCAATTAGATGAGTTCAGGGCATTCTTTTGCAACTAGCAAAGAAGTGGGCTATGAATTGCAAAATGTTAATACCTCAATGTACTTTTTTGCAATTATCCCTAATAAGTACATAAAACTTGTCATATTTCCCACTTACCTACGCTGGCTTTTAAATTTTCTCATCCAACTATAGTAAACTTCCATTTTTTTCTCACTTTACTCTATTTTGGGAATAAGTGACAAAAATAACACTACAACAATTTTGAAAACCAAGGCAAAATTTACTGTGGCTGTGGCAATTTTTTGAAAATTTGAAACCTATTGAAGAGTATTTTTGTCATTCATTACCGAAATAGTGTGTTTTTTGGAAGTTTAATGTAGTTGGGTCAGAAAATTTTAAATTCAATGTAGCTAAGTGAGAAATGTGGCAAGATTAGTGTATTTTTGTAAGATTCTCCCTTTTAAATAAGGAGACATAAACAAGTACTCTTATGTGTGAATTCCCCTTTCTGATTTGCAGGATATAGTAGCAACATTAAGCACACAGAGGGTTATTATCAATCGGACGGCTCTTACACAGTATGTTCATCTAACCATTTATTATATTTTTTAGGAATAATTGCAAAATTTTGTAGTGAATTATGCACGTTTTGCAAGTACTATCGGTGAACTATTTTTTATGCAAAAATCATCCCCCAACTATTTTCTGTGCAAGTCGAAAAGTAACCATGCAAAAGTGTATACATAAGCGTTCCAAATTGCAAAACACGTATACATGAGGGTTACAAATTGCAGAACACGTATAATGTAAAGGGAAAAACTGTCATTTCCAAAAAATTGAAGTCACGCGACTGTCAAAAGTCTTAAGATAATGGATTTGTATATGGAAAATAGTTGGGGATGTATTTTGCAAAAAAAAATAAACAGTTCACTGGTAGTATTTGCAAAACACGCATAGTTGAGCACAAGTTTTTGCAATTATCCCTTTTTTATTTGCTCCTGAAAGTTAATGTGTTGAACTTCTTAGACACTAATTAAAACTAATAATTGTTGCGTTTTTCATTGGTAATCTTTTCAGGGTATCCAATCACATGATGATTCACTGGCCTATAACGTGCCCGGCTATAATCCATATGCTGATGATCACTCTCTTGTTCAAAAACCTTGTTTTTCTTCCTCAGGATATATTCAGCAACCCTATGGCATGAACTCCATGAAGTCAAATGGCAACGGGTCTTCACGATTCTCCAAACCCATTCCTCAATCTCATCCCCTTAGACCACTAAATAAGGTTATACATATCCGATGCAACATGTATGATTATAACAATGATCCATAATAATTGCATGCTTGATTAGATTAAGAAGGGATAATCTCGCTCAGCTACCCTTAAGTATGCACTTTTCTCAATCGACTACAGCCAAGTTTAAGAAGTTTTTGACAACCCCCTAAAAAAATGCACTGTACTTAAGGGTACCTGAGTGAGATTATCCCGATTAAGAATGCACTGTATTATAATATTGATTTGACTGTTTGGATATCCAATGTTTCAGGCGTCTCGTCCGGTTTCCAATTTTTCATCCAGCTACAACAGGGGAAGTCAACCGTCGTATCATTACCAGAAACAATATTTCCCACAAATTGGTTCCTTAAATCACAGTCAGAATCACCAGAAACAATATTTTCCACAAAATGTTTCCTTAAACTACAGTCAGAGTCAGAAGAGCTGGTCCGGAAATGACAGATTCAACCAAAGGGACAAGTACACCACGAGTGTAGATTCGGGTGAAATAACCCGTGGCCCTAGGGCCCACAATAGTAGCACTCTTTCGGACTCGCCCATAGCGAACAATTTGGAGCTTACAGCACATAGAGATCAATATAACCTACCGGATTTTGAAACCCGGTATGAAAATGCCAAGTTCTATGTCATTAAGTCCTTTAGCGAAGATAATGTTCATAAGTGCATTAAGTATGATGTGTGGTCAAGTACTGCAAATGGTAACCGGAAACTAGATGCAGCGTTTCTTGAGGCTGAAGCAAGAGCAAATGAGACGGGCACAAAGTGCCCGGTCTTCCTCTTCTTCTCTGTGAGTTTGAAGCTTTTTTTGTGTTCATTGTCTGAAAATCTTATTCTCTTTGTAGATGATTAAGTTCTGGTGACACACTGTCGCCTTTCGTTTATCATCAAAACACCCGGATTTGGGTCATTTTGTCCCAAAAAAACACTGACAGGTGGGAAAGGTGACAGTGTGTTATTGATAACCTCTCACCCTTAGGGCTGTTTTTGGTAGCGAAAGGTCTAAGTGGGTATGTAAATAACGTTTTCCTGATTCTTTATGCCGGAATTTCAGGTAAATGGAAGTGGACAATTTGTAGGATGCGCGGAGATGGTTGGCAAGGTTGACTTTAATAAAGACATGGACTTTTGGCAACTTGACAAGTGGAACGGGTTCTTTCCTGTGAAGTGGCATATTGTGAAAGACATCCCTAACTCTCAGTTGCGACACATTGTCCTTGAAAACAGTGAGGAAAATAGGGACGTGACTTACACTAGGGACACTCAAGAGGTATATCTATTTTATTTTCACTGTATTTCTTCTAGGGATAATTGCACAAAAGTGCCCTGAGGTATTCATTTTTTGCAACTTGTAGCCCTCTTCTTTGATAATTGCAAAAAAGTACACTGAACTCCTCTTTTGTTGCACTCTGTAATTTTGTTTAAAAATGATGATTTTACCCTTTAAAAAAATAAAAAGTAAAAAACAAAAAATCCAGAATTTTTATCTCCTTATTTTTCTTCCTCTTTTGGACATCCAAAGAGAAGAAAATTAAGGGAGGTGAAAATTTTGGATTTTTTGTTTTTTACTTCATATTTTTAAAATTTTAAATTTGAAGGGGTAAAATCGTTAGTTTGAAACAATTTACACAAAGTGTAACAAAAAGACAAGTTCAGGGCAGTATTTTTTAGTTATCATAGAAGAGGGCTATAACTAGCAAACAGAGAATACTTTTGGGTACATTTTTGCAATTATTCCTTTTCTTGTAGGGATAATCTCATAAAAGTACACTAACCTTTTCAAAATTGTCATCCAACTACACTGACTTTTGAATCTTGTCACTCAACTACACCGAACAATTTTTCTCACTTTACTCTATTTTAGTAAAATGACAAATATTACCCTTGATTAATTTTCACATTTTCAAAAGTATGCCACTACTACGATAAATTTATTTTTTCACTGACTTACGAAGCTGTTTGTTATGTAAAAACTTGTTCTTCGCAGATCGTTCTGAAGCAAGGATTGGAAATGCTGAAAATTTTCAAGAACTATTCTGCAAAAACATCATTGTTAGACGACTTCAACTTCTACGAGGTCAGAGAGAAGTCTGGCCGTGCCAAAAAGACCACTAAGCCAGCAACTCAACAGAACGGGATTGCTGATTTTCCCGTTAAGTTCATCTTTACATATATCATTTACTATTATTTTTGGCAATGCTAGTGAAGAAACCATGTTGGTTCTGGTATGATGATTCTGATATTCGATCACTGTCTGTTGTGTGCAGAAACATATCAACGTGGGAGAGATGAAAGGTGAAGCAGAATTACCACAAACGAAGAGAAGTTTGGATTCTACGTCTCTTGTCAATCTCACTAAAAACCTCTCCATTGACGCTTAGGAACTTTTATTTCCAGTTTCAGGTCATAGGAGAATAGTTTCGGGGAACAAGTTTTTTATTTTATTTTATTTACCTTTTCGTTGTGAGTTGAATTTGAATATGTTTGGGAGCTTCATCTGTTTTCATTATGGTAATCAATTTCTATTACAAGTTTAATCAGTAATGGTGATTGGTAAAATGTAGATGAGAAAATTACTATTATGTTCATGTTTGGTGAAAGGGCTAATTTGGATGGAAAATGACACTGAATTTTAAAAATGATCAAATTATGTTTTTTGGATGGAAAATGACACACTGAATAATAAAAATACCTAAACTAACCCCAAACCCTTTTCTCCTTGTACTTCTTCTTCCTCGGTTCTTTGTCCATAAAATTGAAAACCGGCATACCTCGCTACCACCGGTGACTTTCGCTTCTCCTTGACAATATAAGCTCCATCGTTGTAGGTCGGCTGGAGATGACGGGACCGATGACAAAACTGAATGTCCGATTTTGTCACCGAGGGGATTGCGGTTTCGTAATTTATATAAGCTTTGCAACGCTGAAGGCGAGTTTATGATGTGAAAGGTCAGTAACAATATGTTCTTACAAACAAAATGTCAAAAGGGTGTAAAGAAGATTTCCCTACTAATCATTTGAAAATTCACTATATAGCTCTTAAATCCTGATCACCATATCACTAGTCAAGTACTTGAATATTTGGTCAAATAAATTTTGGTATAAATTCACTTGGATGATTATAAAAATAGTTAATCGGAAACAAAATTATATATGAAGAAGGATGGCCGGTTGGAGTTGTTGAAAGCGACTGTTGGGGATTATGCATGCGGTGAACAGTGAAACACCGTTCATATCTCCTTTTTGTTTGCTGGTGATGGAGTGTAGAGATAAGATTAAAGCGCTCTCGGGCTTCAAGTTAAAGTTTGTGCGTAGAGAAGTAAATAAAGTTGCTCGTATTTTAGTTAGAAATGCTTGTAATTGGACTTATTGATTGACGCATAACGAAAATTCCGTTAGTTTTTAGGGATATCCTGTAGGGTGATCTCTATTAACAATATTACAAGCAATTCCTATAAAAAAAAAAATCGACATGAATTTTATATATAAAATAGAAATATAGAATTGTTTGTCTATATTGATGATAATTATTATTGTGAGATCATTTTTATTTTAAGTATAATTCTCATTTTTATTACTCTGGAACTACAAAACCCTGTAACCAAACACCGCCGGAACTCTTAAACCCTGACATTCAGAAAAACCAGAGTTGTTTGGATGGCGAGAAAGGGAGAGAAACACCATCAATGACGGAAAATCCAAAGCACATCCTGGAGATCAGAACCGCGTCCCCCGACAGACCTTCAAAGATCACGAAAATTGAAGATTCAAACGGAGGAGGAGAAACAGAACAACAAGAGCAGCAGCAGCAAAAAGATACGAGCTCTGAGGCCCAAATCATGAGCCAAAAACACGGCCTTCAACGGTACTTGGTTGCCATAGAGTATATCGGAACCCGGTTCTCGGGGTCCCAGCAGCAGTCCAATTGCAGAACGGTCGTTGGAACGCTCGAGGTAATGTCTCATCTTCTGTTTGGATGCTGAGAAAATGTAGAGCCAAAGGCGAGAAAATTAACCTTCAATTAGTACCTATGTAATACAGATGAGTAATTAACTTAGAATGGTGTTTTGTTTTTGTGTTTGATGTGATTGAATGAAAATCCCATATCAATGAGACCAAAGGGAAGTCTTAGGCTCTATAGATTTGGGGCTTTTGTTTTGGGGGTCAAAAGTGATGAAAAGTTCAATATTCTACTACATTGTCTTTTAATCCCCATAGTTCATAGAATTGATTGGTCATATGTTCTCTTGCTATTCCTTGATGTGCTATGCTAATTTGGGTATTTTTGTTGCATGTAGGATGCATTTCATAAATTTATTGGCCAGCCAGTCTCAATCTTTTGCTCGAGCCGGACTGTAATTCCATACCTTGCTGTTTACTAGCTATTTTTTTAGGGATAATTGCAAAATCTTGAGGTGAAATATGCACGGTTTGCAAATACTATTGGTAAACTATTTTTTTTGGCAAATGGCATCCCCCAACTATTCTCCGTCTGAAAATCCGTTATCTTGACAGTCACGTGACTTCAATTTTTGGAATGGCAATTTTTCCCTTTATATTATACATGTTTTGCAGATTTGTAATCCTAATGTATACATGTTTTGCAATTTGGAATCCTTATGTATACGCTTTTGCATGGATACTTTTGACTATTTGCAAAGAATCAACCCCTTTGGTGGATTTGCAGATGGAAAATAGTTAGGGGATGTCATTTGCAAAAAAAAAGTAGTTCACCATTAGTATTTGTAAAATGTGCATAGTTCACTGCAAGTTTTTGCAATTATCCCTTTTTTTATTCTTCTTTTATTTTTAGCCTCAAGAAGATTATATTGTTGTTTTGATTCTTTTGGTATTCTAATTTCACTCGAAACATGACACCAATCTGGTTTAGTTTATTATGATTTTATTTGTAGGATGCAGGCGTGCATGCTCTATCAAATGTTTGTCATGTTGATGTTGAACGTATCAGCAAAAGAAAGCCCGGTGAAGTGGTACGTTACATTCCCTACAAAACTATTAGTCTCGTGTCTTTTGGCTCAAGTATGTTATGTTCTGTATTAGGTATTGATAGCATGTTACAGACAATAAATTCTTAATATTATTCGTACGATAGTGTTAACATGATGCTATCTTAAAAGTTGGTTTTTGGAATTCAAATTTATGTGTCACAGAAAGATTTATTCGGATGGTTTATCATTTCAACCTATAGGGTGGACTATTACATGTCTTTTTGGTAATTGCAAAAAAGTACCCTGAACTTGTCTTTTTGTTGCACTTTGTATAAATTTGTTTCAAAACAACTATTTTACCCTTGGAAATTTAAAAAATAATAATGAAAGAACGAATATCCTTTAAATTTCTTCTTCTTTGTACAGTACAAAGAAGAAAATTTTAATAGATATGAAAATTTGGAATTTTTGTTCTTTAATTATTATTTTTAAAATTTAAATTTCTAAGGGTAAAATCGTCGTTTTGAAACAAATCTATACAAAGTGCAACAAAAAGACAAGTTCATGGCACTTTTTTGTAATGATCGAAGAAGAAGGCTACAAGTTGCAAAAGTGAATACCCCAGGGTACTTTTTGCAATTATTCCTTTATTATATTAAATAATCTTGGCATTTGACTGATATATGCTTGATTTTTCTGGAAATGCAGTTACCTCCGCATGAACCTGCAGTGGTTAAGAACGCTGTGAACCATTTTTTACTGGTATGCATATAATGTTTAACAGGTTTCTCTAAAAAGAAATTAAGGTTGTAAATCTCATCATTTTCTCTTTCACTGCCCCGGTGGATGCTTGGCTTTGTGCATTACAACTCATACTGTAGACTGTCAAAGCTGCAAGGAAACTTGGTCCGTGGATAATCTTTTGCTCCTTGCTTGCTTTGATTGTTCTGTTTGTAAACCTCTAGAGTTCTACAGTTAATAGTTAATTTCACTGAATCTATCCATTACCGGATTGAAAGCATTCATTTAGTTATGGGATAATTGCAAATAATACCCAGAGGTATTCGTTTTTTGCAACTTGTATCTCTTCTTTGATAATTGCAAAAAAAAGTACCCCAAAATTTGTCTTTTTGTTTCAATTTGTATAAAAATGACAATTTTACCCTTACAAATTAGATTAAAAAAATAAGTAGGAAACAAAAAGTCCAAATTTTCATATTCGTTAATTTTCTTCCTCTTTGTACCGCCCAAAGAGTAATAAATTTAAGGGATTGGATTTTTTGTTCTTTAATTATTATTTTAAAATTTTAAATTTCAAGGGTAAAGTCGCAATTTTGAAACAAGTTTATAAAAAATGCAACAAAAGGCAAGTTCATGACACTTTTTTGCAATTATAAAGAAGAGGACTACAAGGTGCTAGAAGTGAATACCTCAGGGTACTTTTTTGCAACTATCCCAGTAATCATTTACAATATGATCAGACCATACAAAGAAAGGTATTCAGTTTCATTTGCGTTCAATCTATCTTGTGCAGCTACGATTTGATATTGACATATTTTTCATTTTGACTCATCTCAGAAGAACTGTGATGATGTAATGGTGACTGATGTTAGACCCGTGCCCCCTGATTTTCATGCTAGATATAAAGCTCAAGAGCGCACGTAAGTGTTCAATTATTTAAAATATGGTGACTTTTCAATTCACAACTGCATAGGAAGTTAGATTCATACAAATGGGAAATGTGAATTTTTTTTAAATCGCAATCTTATTATGTCCTATTGGGTTATGCTTTAATTAGCCTCTACATATATTTTAGGGATAATTGTAAAAAAGTACCTTGAGGTATTCATTTTACTTTGCAATTATCTCCATTTTTTATATGATTGAATAGTCATTTACTTTCACATACTCCCACCGCTTGCTCTCTGGGTCAGAGCCTGAGTTGTTTTCTCCCTAAAAATTGAAATTTAGGTACTTCTACCGTTTGCTATCTGGCCCGGAGCAATTGTCAACCTTAGAAAGAAACCGTGCATGGCATGTGCCTGAGGAGCTAGATCTTCTTGCTATGCAGGTTGGTTTAAAGTTGGCACTACAGCTTCATTTTTCTACTTTAAATCCGTTCTTTGTGAGAAATATAAAAGCTTATTGGTCTTGGCCCAGGCAGCATGCAAAGTTCTTGTTGGACAGCACGATTTCAGTTCCTTCAGAGCAACTGGCTGTCAGGTTTTGTATTCACAAATCTTTATGTAATTGTCCTTTGATTGGACGTTCTGTGCGAATCTTTTTGGATTATTTAAAAGGGGATAATCTCACTCAGCTACGCCTAAGTATGCATCATCCTCAACTAATTATCCGTAAGTTTAAAATCTTTTTGACAACCCCCTTGAGGTTTTTTTAGTCTTGTTTTACCCCGATTCCGTCAACCTTTTGATGTGAAATGACAAAAATATCCCAATGTAAAAAAGGGGTTTTCCTCGTATCACACCCTAAAATTGACCAAATTAGGGTAAATTGAGACTAAAAAAAAACTTTATAAAGTTAGGAGTAGTTGGTTGAGAAAGGTGCATACTTAAGAGTAGCTGAGTGAGATTATCCTTGTTTAAGATGCCGTATAATTACTCATAATCCTCCAGGCAAACTCACCAATCAGAACTTTGGAAGAACTCAATGTTTCTGAGGTAGCCCCGACTCCATATTTTCCATCACCAACAGAGAGGGGACAAAACAAGCTCACTGATTCTGATGATCAAGTAAGTGGCTCCATTGATGGACGTGTATCCGATGTTGGGTTTGGCATAAGGAAAAAACACCGGTGTTTTGTCGTAACAGCACGTGCCCGCTCTTTCCTTTATCATCAGGTTTGATTCCATGACTTTCTCCACACTTTCTTCTGTGCTGCTTGCTGTTCATGCTCTTGGTTTCTTAAGTCACTGCTTTTTATAATTGTGCTTATGATATTTCATATTTGTATGAACTTGCTTCACGATGAAAATGATGCATCAAATACCTTTGTCAAAGCTTTCATCGAAGAACTCCAGTTCCTCGCAGCCTTTGTCAATTTTCGTTTGTTTTTATATATCATTTTGTATAGTTTATAAGGATAATCTCATGAAAGTACACTGACCTTGTCACATTTCTCACTTAACTACTTTGTGGTAATAAATGACAAAAAATGCCCCTACAGCGATTTAGGGAACTTGGGCAAAATCTACACAGCATTGACATTTTTTTTGAAAATCAATAAAGGGTATTTTTGTCATTTATTACTAAAATAGTGTGAAGTCTTGTCACATTTCTCACTCGACTACACTAATTTTGAAAGTTTCTCACTCTGCTCTATTTTGATAATAAATGACAAAAATACCCCTACATCGATTTAGGGAACTTGGGCAAAAATTACTGTAGCATTGGTAATAAAAGGTATTTTTGTCATTTATAACCAAAATAGAGTGAAGTGAGAACATTAGAGAGGTTAGTGTAGGTCATCTAGAAAATTTGAAAGTCATTGTAGTTGCTCTTGCGGCCTGTTCTAGAATTCGTAGACGTTATTGATATATGTATTGCACAAATGTGTTTCCCAGGTTAGATTACTTGTGGGAGTTCTGAAAGCCGTTGGAACTGGACACTTGACAATTTCAGATGGTATGGTTGAATACTTGCCAGTTCCTATAATCCTAATTATGTTTAATTATGAGGATAATTGCAAAAAAGGACCCCAAAGTGTTTACTTTTTTCAATTTATAGCCCTCTTATACAATAATTGCAAAAATGTCTGCAACTTTTCTTTCTTTTACACTTTGTAATTTTTTTAAAATGACGATTTTACCCTTACAATTTAGATTTAATAAGAGCAAGAAAATCAAGGGATACAAAGTTTTGGATTTTTTTTGTTTTTTCTACTTATTTGTTTTAAAAAATTTAAGGGTAAAATCATCATTGTGATACAAAATGCAACAATAGGACCAGTTCAGGACACAATTTTGCAATTATCAACGAAGAAAGTTACAAATTACAAAAACATCAGTGTACTTTTTTCCAATCATTCCTTGATTATATGCATAGAAACAAATAATTATTCATTAGACTAATTTATTGCATTCTTCACATCTGAATCATCCAGTGGAAAGGATTCTCAATGCCAAGACTGTGACTGCTGCAAGTGCAATGGCTCCTGCTTCTGGCCTTTACCTTGGACATGTAAAGTATGATCTTCCATGATCAAAGGTTGAGACCAATTTTTCAAGGTCTATTTTTTTTCACTATGTTACGTTTCGGGAGAGTACGATTAATATGTTTTCATTTAAATATGTGTAAAATTTTAAACAAAATCTGAATATCTTGAATTGCTATCCTAGTCATGGAATTCCAGCTCTTGTATTCAAGGTTTATGCTTAACAATATCTTACAATTTAGCTTTAAATAGCAATGGAAGCAAAGCTCTAGCTAAAACTCTCATCACTGTGTGTTATACATAGCAAGAAATTGTAAAAAAAATCTCTTGCTTTGACCCTTAACAGGCACAACAGTCTCATAATTTACAATGAAATGTGTCTTCTGAGTGTTGTGAATGAAACCTCAAGCTCATATTGGTCACATAGTTGAAGAACGGGAATCGAACTCTACATCGAATCTGCATCACATCCAAAACTATTCATTAACTCTTTTTGAGTTCATAATAACAAGAAGATAAAATTGTTTATCAGTTTCAAGGAAATGGATACAGGGATAATTGCAAAAATAGACATTGAGGTATTCACTTTTTGCATCTAGTATAATTGCATAAAAGCACCTTGAACTTGTCTTTTTGTTGCAATTTATATAAAAATGATTATTTTACCCTTACAGTTCATATTTAAAAATAATAAATAAATAACAAAAATCCAAATTTCATATCCCTTTCCTTTGTATCATACAAAAAATAAGAAAATTAAGGGATGTGAAAATTTGGAAACTATGTTCTTTAATTATTATTTTTAAAATTTAAATTTCCAATGGTAAAATTGTCATTTTTATACAAAGTTATATAACATGCAAAAAAGAGGCAAATTCAGGGCACTTTTTGCAATATCAAAGAAGAGATATAAATTACAAAAAAGTGAATACATCAGGGTACTTTCTTGCAACTATCTCAAGGATATATGTCAAAGCTGAGATATCTTACAAGCACTACTTCATGAGTTTTTCCATGGCTGAGTGAATGGGACTGGAGCGAGCTTTGGTTTGGTACTGAACCAGTGAGTGAGGACCATTCCAGACAGACCTAGGGTTGTGATTTTGGGGGAAGAGGGCTCCACATAAGCTCAACAGCATGGGGTTGTCGAGACGAAACTTCTCATACATCTTAGCTTTTTGATGCCTCAACTGGGACTCCTAACCAAATCAAACTTAGTCACATTCTTGAAATAAACATTGATGAGGAGAGGATGGGCATTAACAAAATATGTAATATTTCTTGCAGTAAGATGTGGAATATAAGCAACCATAGCACGAGTTTCTACTAAATGGTTTCATTCATCAGAAGCAGCATATGAACTCACAAGTGTCATGCAAGATAACTAATACAGAAGTGTATAAAAATAGGGGTAAATTGCACATAACTACCTTTATGAATTGCCCACAAACACACATGTCTGCCCTTGTATTTTTCCATGTGTCAGCATCGTACATAATAGATGGAAACCATCAAATTTTCCTTCTTTTTTCCGTTAAGTGTACATTTTGAATTGTTCCTGAACTACTCACCCTCACAATTTACTCTCCCGATCTCAATTTGATTTCGTTCTCAAATTTCTCCATGAAATCGTAAGATTACAGGATGGGAATGAGTAGTTTTGGGACATTATAAAACTTTAACCTCAGCCGTAGGTCACAAGAAGAAAATTTGATGGTTTTTGCCTTTGTACAACGGGGACACGTGAAATTCATAAAGGTAGTCATTTGTGTGGAAAATATACTAGGGGGTTCCGTGTTATTGGACGATTCATTAAGGTAGTTATGTGAAATTCACCCTAAAAATAGTGCAATATCACAAGATATGCAATACCATATTAGTGCAATACAACAAATCTTAGTTGGTTTCCAGAATAATGGCCCAGATGAGTTCACGGTTTACATTTTAAGAACGGTTTACAGTGGACAGTGCCCCGTTTATCTAAATGCAAAGATGCAGTAGATGCCACAGAAAAAAAAACATACCTTTTGTTCGCGTAGCTCATCTACAGCAGTTCCTTGTTGGTGCTGCACCAGAATCATTTCCTTGGGAATGTCATTTGGCAGACCGTTAGAGTTCTCTGAAACTTTGGTTCCAGATTGCCTTTGAGCCTCTGCAGATCCATCACCAGCCTGTGATTGCTCCAGATTTACCATCTCACTGTTCTTTTGGGTCTTCATCGGTTCCTCTTCCTCTTCTTGCTCCTGATTCTCATCTTCCTCCATCTGACTATGTGCCTGCTCAGCATCTTCAAATTTGACATCATCACCTTTTTCTTCCAAATCAGCATCCTCATCTGGTCCTACCGAATCTTCCATATTTGATGATGAGTCCTCGCCCCCAGGGCTTTCCACAAATGAAGTTTCCTAGAAATAAAATAAAATAAAAGGCATAGATTAAATTACAATAGATAATATTGCAATTTGTACTGCTTCAAACGACATCTTAATGAGAAAAAAAGGACAAACCAAATGTTTATCCTTGATGGCTCACATATAATAATAACATAAGTTTTTACTTTTTGCATGTTGGTTCCATGAACAATTTTCATTTTCCATTAAAAATCAAAGGAAGACTAAAAAATACCTTCTTAAATAACAATTTAATACTTCAAGATGTAGAAATAAATTTGTTTTCCTAATCCAAGAAAAGCTTTGTACATTCTAGGAGATGAGTTGAGAATTTTTTATATACATATTTTACATTCAAGGGAAAAATCGGTATTTAAAAAAATGGGGAAGTCATGTGGCAAATTTATCCTTTTTTGTTAAACATAACTGACTGAAAAAAACTATTGTTCAAGCCTTCAAGGTACCAACTTGCAATGGTTTTTAGAACACGGTGTCATGTTTTGCAATCATCCCTAGAAACAATTTTGGAGTTCTCTACTAGCCCTTTCAATGAGATATGAGAAAGTTTGTGATGAAAAACAACACAATCACACAAGTTCTAGAAACCTTTCGGATTCTTCCGTACATATGATTCACCAACTTATTGTAATTATAGTCAAGAAAATTAGGTAAGTAATGACTTGAGAATCCAGTATACCTCTTGCTTGAAATCTTGGGCATCACCAACTCCAGTTAGACCTCTAGCAATTCGCTCATTCTCCTCACGCTCTCTTCGGCGCCGCTTTAGAACACATATAGCACACAAACAATCATTTTTGTGACGTCTTCCTCTGCCAATGAGAACAAAAACAAGAAACATTCAGGATTGCTTCTATCAGAATAGAGAGTGCTTCTATCAGAATAGAGAGTGGTAAGAGATGTTCGTATAGATGCTCCTTCAGAAAAGAAGAACCAAGCAGAAATGATATGTGTGACAAAACATTTTCTGGAATTCTCATAGGCTTAATGAGTAAGTATAGCTAAAACTTGCGGTGAACTATGCGTGTTTTGTAAATAATATCCCTATATATAAAAAGCAATTATCTTAGTTTACCATGAAGCAATGGCTAGGACATAAAAAAATCGGACGATCTCACAAAAGTACACAAAATAAAGTAATTTATTATTGTGTACTTTTATTATCAAAATAAATGGCTACAAGGGTAATATTGTAATTTATTATCAAAATAAAGTAAACGAGAAAATTAAAGGTCGGTGTAGTGAAGTGACAAAGGTGACAACTGACAAGACTAGTGCACTTTTATGAGATTGTCCCTAAAAAGTTCAGCAAACTTAATTCTCCACATTTAGGATGCAACGGGAGTAACCTACAGGAACATACCCAGGACGCTTTTTTGTCTTCTGTTTTGGTGGGCCGCTTTTAACATGTACTTTTACCTGCCCCGAAACCACAATATCCTCAGCAGGCGTGCTATCAGCACCTATCATTAAGGAAAAGCTATATTGTAAGGCAAAATAATCATAACTGAACAACCAAAGCTTGTTTGTCCAACAGGTCAACCACTTTAACATGGGTCCTTGGGACCAGGGTTCAAGTCTCAGCAGCGGTACTCTCTCCCACCTTTATCATTTCTTTCTCCCAGTTCTTGTTGGGCCTCGTTTTTCTAAAATTGGGCCTTTTTTCTCAAGGTGAGGGTCAAGTGGCAAAATTAGAGTTCCTTTCTAGTTTAGAACATCTGTAGTGGGAGGCTATTCCGGGGCTATTCGCAGGACGATTCGACAGAAAAGTAGGGATTTCAGCCGTTTCTCTCTCTTCGGGCGACCGTTTCATCGCCCCAGCCATTTCTCTCTCCTCTCTCCTTAGCCAATCTGCTCATGAAACCTGGCGATTCGTCCTCGAATCGTCCCTGTTGAGGCGATTTCCACTGTGCGAAGAGGACTATTTGCCCCCAATTCGCCTACAACTCGCCCTGCCGGAATGGTCCACCACTGTAGATGCTTTTAAAGGATGTCTTGTGCCCATAATAGATCAATCTTAAGTCAAACAAAGAATCGCAAGTTTGTTGTTCTCTTGCTTCTACATAAACAAGTGAAGCCCATGTCTTGGTATACATAGCCGGTAAAAAAAACTATAACTGAACAAGCCAAAGCTCTGAAACACTTACCATTAGTGCCCCTTGGTTGGTCACCGTACAGCCCAGCTGCAGTCCAATATTTCATAAAATTCTTCTTCACTCGCTTCATAAGGTCTATGATATAGTCACCCTTGTTGTTATACTTGTAACAGTTCTCCCATATGTACTGTACATCCTTGAATACATTCTCCGAGTTCTTATACTTCACACCATTTTCAAGATTGCTGCATATAGTTCCGAAATCCATTGGAGTATCTATGACATCAAAGTAATCCTGAGAGGCCAAAGGAAGAAAGTCAAACAAAACATATAAGACTTGGACATAGTTCCCTTAAAAATAGCAATTATCTCCAAGTAACTCGGTATTTCTAATTCGTACATTTATTAAATATGATACAGACACATTGTACAAGTAGAAATCACACTCACAGGTATGCCCAGAGCTACAGGATCCACAGGGGCATTGAATGGCTCAGCAGCTTCCATTTTCATTACCTTTTTAATCACCTACAAAACAATGACACCAAAAATGTACTGACTCAGTAAGTATCTTTCTGACATAAACCACAGTATAGGATTCTATAATTACATAATAACATAAAGGAACAATTGCAAAAACGTACCCGAAGGTATTCACTTTTTGCAACTTATAGCCCTCTTCTTTGATAATTACAAAAAAGCACCCTGAACTTGTCTTTTTGTTGCAATTTGTTTCAAGACGATTTTACCCTTAAAATTTAGATTTAAAAAATAATAAGTAAAAAAGATAAGTTTAAGGCACTTTTTTGCAATTATCAAAAATAAATTTGGATTTTTTGCTCTTTAATTATTATTTTTAAAAATTAAATTTACAAGGGTAAAATCATCATTTTGAAACAAAATTATACGAAGTGCAACAAAAAGATAAGTTCAAGGCACTCTTTTTGCAATTATCAAAGAAGAGGGCAATAAGTTGCAAAAATAAATATCGCATGGTACTTTTTTGCAATCATCCCTAAAATCAAAGACATTTTATCAACATACCGACAAAGCAGAATCCAATTCTTCCTTGCTATATTTTTGTGTAACCTCTTTCTGTGCTAACTCAACGTTACTTTTCTGGTTAGTACTTGAAGAGCCTACAGCTCTTGCCGGCTTGATCCTTATGCTCCCAGGCTTCCTAGACAAACTCCCAGAGCTACCTACCTTCATTTCATGCGAGGAGTTGGCACTATCTTCTGTCTTCTCAATCACTAGATTCTGTTTCTCTAACCCCAGCTGCTGACTACTCTTGTCAGTGTCACTATGTGTGGCATCTGTAGAATTAACTTGAGAGTCTAACACTCTGGGAGTCTTCAACTTCACTTTAACACGTCCAACTGGCTTCCCCACAGCTTTATCAATTGACCCATCAAGATTAATATTTGCTAAGTTGTGTGGCTGATCGGTTCCTGTTGAAGAAGGTGTATCAACCTCCATCGGTGAGTTGAACTCGTCATGCCCATGCTCATCGACGCCAGAATTGTCGTCTGTATTTATACTGATGGTTTTTGCTGGCTCTTCATTCACGGTAACCACAGGAGGGCGCTTCTGCTTACCTTTCTTGTGGCCTCGCTTGCGCTTCATGTCTTAACTACTACCTATTCAGCTAATTCTAACTACTTTGCAGTTGAGAACAGCCTGTCAAAGTAAAAAGAATGAGTAATATGTTTGTCTTCTTTACATGACAAAACCAATTCATACAGAAAGAAAATATTTCTACTCGGGCTTACACACACACAAAAAAAACTGTTCATTCCCAAAACTAAACCATGGATAATTCAACTAAGAGCACCGAAAAGTGGGGCTAATCGGTGAAAATTTTGGTTTTTGACAGTTTTGGGCGATCCTCTCTCTTCTGGGGCAAAGGATTCATCTCCCCATGAATTCGCCCACCTTGTCCCCACTTGCCACGCGACACGAGGGTATTTGTCTGGATTCGCCTGGCTAAATCACCGCCAGCGTTGTGGGAGGAGGGGAGAATTAGAGCTATTCGACTGGCTAAATCGACAGGTGCATTGGAGATGCTCTAACATTTGCCATATAACAAACGGTGAAAAGGGTATCATTTGGAGCAATTTTATTTCTTTCCTAGGGCAACTTAATGTTAAGAACTGAAACCATTACCACTACCAAGCAAAATCACCAATTATCCTAGGTTTCAATTTCCAAGCAAAGCACTCATGATAGGACTCGAGACCAAACAATCAAAATATTGTGAAAAAAGGGCAAAAACTTGGCATTAAACTCTATGATGTAACAATACAACAGCTGTAAGCAATTTATTCCTTTCCCTATGATAACTTACTCTAATAAATCAAAGTCACCACCAGAACCTAACATAACCACCAATTACCCTAGATTTCAATTTCCAAGGCAAGACATAAAGAAGGGAAAAACTTGGAAACAAACTCCACAGTTTCATACCTAAGCAGCTGAAAGTAAACTACTCAAGAATCCCTAAAGTTTAAATTGCCCTAGATTTCAATTTCCAAAGCAAGACATAAAAGAAGGAAAAACTTGGAAACAAACTCCACATTTTCACACCTAAGCAGCTGAAAGTAAACTAATCAAGAATCCCAAAAGTCCTAAATTGCCCTAGATTTCAATTTCAAAGCAAAACATGAAAAGAGAATATTTTTTTTGAAACAAACTCCACAGTTTCACAACCAAGCAGCTGAAAGCAAACTACTCAATAATCCCTAAGTTCTAAATTGCCCTAGATTCCAATTTCCAAAGCAAAACACGAAAAGGGCAAAACTTGAAACAAACCCCAAAGTTTCACAACAAAGCAGCTGTAAGTAAGCTACTCCAAAACCCCTTAAATTCTAAATTGCAGACTGCAAAGCCTTCTCTTTTCCAGCAAATTTCCCGGGAAACAAACAGATCCTCAAAACCCTAGAACCCAAAACGAAATTCAACCAAAAAAACCCCTCAAAATCCCAAATTGATCGAACAAGACAACTGAGATTCAACATTAAAGCCAATGTTGCAGAAAACAGCGATGGGATCGTCAAAAAACGACCATGACAGTTAGTCGAAGGACCCAAATCGGCCCAATAGGATCGAGAGAGTGAAGAACACACAGAGAAATAAAATTATTCCGAAGTTTGAAGACGATAAAATATAAATATAAATATAAAAATAAAACTAAATAGAAGAGTACCTGTGAAACAAATCTGAGCGGGAAGCTTTTTTTTCCTCAGCGTGTGTTGTTAAGCGTAGATGGTCTCACAGTGCGCGAGAGAGAGCTTATTGTAAATCTTCGAATTATACTGGGGATTGATTATTAGACTGTTTGAAACGACACCGTATCGGAGGTTCGAAGAGTAGAGGACTCGTCGATGTCTTCGTGGGGAGATACGACGTCGTGTGTCTGTTAATGGGCTTCCCGATTTTTTTGGGCTCTATTGGGCCTGTATTGTTATATGAGTGTGGATGGGCTGATGGAATATCCAATTCGGAATGGAACTTTGAAACTTTTGTTAGTTACAGTCCTACTCTTTTTTCTTGAATGGGATTCATTGTATATAGTAGTCGATTATAATCATATGGGATAGACTTTGAGGTCCAGAGTATAATCTGGGATCCCATCAAAGACCGATGTGTTGACGTTTTAAGTCATTATAACAAAATCCTATTTAGCAACATTAGAGAGTAGTTTGGGTTGTTTAATATAACTAGTAAGTACGATAAAGCAGACACAAGGAACAAGAAATCTTATTAAGTGGTTGTCTTGAGTTGTTCGAACAATTTGGATTGTCCCACCCACAGAAGAGAGTCGGGGAGAGCTGGCCCAGACCGGTGTGAGGGGGGCTTCCAGACCCCACCTGACACCTCGTCCAGTAGATCGCATTCTTTAGCGAAACTACTTAGCAGACCTCGCCTTGAGAATCATCCACCCATTCTTCGCCACTTGGTGCTGACTGACCACCATCCTGTGAGGCATAAGGTCAATTTGTGTCGTCGTTGAATAGAGTTCCAACCATCTTGGACTTTCGAGGAGATGACCTCATCGGTCTCCACCCCTTCGAAATCCTACCGCCCTACCCACCACGATCACCCAAATCTCCACAAACCTGACCATCATCCCATCGTATCAGGGGTGGGGTGGGGAGATCCCGTTGAAGCCACCCTACCTAGAGAGGTCGTACCATGACCCCCTACGTAACGTCGTCGTCAGAGAGGAGGGCTGTCTCTGGAGGCGGTAAGGAGCACGTCAAAAAAGCCGTTGTCTTCAGAGGCGGTAAAGAGCACGCCAAAAACATTGTTGTCTCCAGAGACAGTACGGAGGAGGGAGTGAAGAACACCACTGACAGAGGAGCCGCTGACTTGAGTTGGCGGCGAAAGTACCCATTCGCCGCCACATTAGCCGCCCATATCCCGTTAATGCAATAGGA
>JAYMSV010000183.1:0-20351 GCA_036897745.1 Erodium moschatum
AAGAAGGAGGAGAAGGAATCATTGATACCCACCGAAGAGCAGAGGAGGGAACGAGCCCGAACCCCTTCAGCAGCACTAGCGATAGCCACACGCCATCACGCCACGAACTGAGAGGAGTCCGTCCCAGATCCACACCGATCCCGACTGGAAAGGAAGCCCCATGGTCGGATCTGGGAAGGGAGCCACATACGACGGAGAAGAAGGGGAAGCGTGTCCCACGACCCGATTTGAATCAAAAATGTCGAAAAAAAGAAGAGGAAAATAGGGTTTCTAGGGAGAGGGGAGAGCCTCCCTCCAAAAACTTTTCGAAAGTTAGTTGTCCGGGCTCATAATACCTACCGACTTTTCTGTAATGATCAGACTTTTATCGGGTCATCAAGAAAGCGTAGTTTGGAGTATGACTTGAGGCTTTGAAGGATTTTAGTATCTAAGTTCTAGAATCCCACAATTTGTCAATTATTAGGCAAGCCATGCATGACAATATAGTAAATAACCATCGGAGCTTAATTTGCCAAAAACCAAATAATGACAAGGAAATAAAAGCGACAAATTAAGCAGGAGAGATAGGAAAAATAATAATAATACATAATAGTTTGTATAATTATATTATAGTTCACATTTAGACTAAGACATTATCAAAGAAATCGGAAAGTAAAGGGTTGGTCACATCAAATCGTACGTATGGACAAGCAACACTATGAGATGCCATATAGATTAGCTCCATTAATTTTGATTGATGAACCATCACGTAACGTAATTAGTATATGTAGATGCATGCATGGGACGAGCTCGTAGCTTTATATGTGTAGTATTTGAAGAAGCCGAGACAGTGAGCGAGCAAGAGTGTATAGTACGTAGTAGTAATTAGTATATTTTGGTGGTGAAATGGGAAGGGCTCCATGTTGTGCGAAGGTTGGGCTCCGAAGAGGCCCTTGGACACAAAGAGAAGATAGGTTGCTTAAAAGCTATGTTCAGGTTCATGGTGAAGGTGATTGGAAGTATCTACCTCAGAAAGCTGGTAATTTATCGACTTCTATTTCTTACGCTATAACATTTGTTATCGCATTTCGTGATTACAGTTTTGGGATTATTTGGGAGATTTGAGTATTCTCTATATTCTCGTGGCCCTGTTACCGTTGTCTTTAATACATATGTAAAAGTCCAGTCTTGTTATAGTTCATTTGTTTAGAATACATACGTATTAAAAAAAACTCACATGTATATATATATGACAGGACGAGTGATAAGGTATATAAACTTGCATTGGAAAAAACACTAGAAAAAGGAACTGGGTATAAAGGGTCTAGTCCACGGCCGCCGGCTCAATGGTTTTAGGGGTCGAAAACCAAAATTTAGATGAGTCCTAATTTATAAAAAAAAAATTGAAATGCCTAATTTATAAATTGAATGTATACAAATATACTTCAATAATGAAATTTATCTTATAAACAATTAAGTTTTTATTTGACATTACAATTAAATGTGATAAACAATATAACAATCAACATAAAGAAATACACATAATAGAGAGAAAATTCACAAAGGAATTCCAATTTGAATCGAATAGTAATTCAGATTCTTTGTTACAATCCAACATAGATTCCCAGTTTTATAGAAAGAATCACCTTCATTTTTATTTGGAAAGATTAAAATAAAAACACTATGTTTTGAGGATTAGGGTGGAGGTGGAGCTGAGAAATACACAACTCATCTAGTATCTACTCTGTAAATAAACATTAGAGATTAAAGTACTATATCTGCATATAATGATGGTTAATAATTAAGTAAGGTAATAACACAAAAATGACTGTTATATTTAACCACTGTTAGTGTGGTACGATGAATATATAGGCCTGCTGAGATGTGGTAAAAGCTGCAGGCTGCGATGGAGGAACTATCTAAGGCCAGACATCAAGAGAGGTAACATAACGCCGGACGAGGAAGATCTTATCATCAGACTGCATTCCCTTCTCGGCAACCGATGGTCCCTCATCGCTGGTAGACTTCCTGGTCGAACTGATAACGAGATTAAAAACTACTGCAAATCTCACCTCAGGAATAAACTCAACCCATCCAATCGAGACGCGCGCCCACACCCTCAGGTCAAATTTTTTCATTACTTATGTTCAAAATTTTCAAATAGTACCTCTTTAATTTTCTTTTAAAATCCTAGTTGTGCTTACTTGGAAATATTTTTCGCATTATGTTTTAATGTAAATTTCATCTCACCACTGTAAACTTTTCATATTCCATTTTCATCACTTTAAATTTTTTTTTCTCACCTCACTGTACTAAAATTGAGATTTTGGCACTTTAACACCCACGTTAATCTTCTGTCTATTTTGTGGATGGAAAATGATCATTTTTTGACAAAAAATAGTCATTTTTGGATGGAAAAATAGATATAACATTAATGATAGGAACTAAAGTATCAAAATCTCAATTTTAGGGTAGTGAGGTGAGAAAAAAAAATGGGTACTGGAAATGAAATATGAAAAACTTAGGTTAATGAGATGGAATTTATCCTATGTTTTATTATTAAAATAATTTGGTGTCTCTTCTGATTGAAAAAGCTGACTCCGCCGCTTCTTCAGGTTGTCAAAGCTCACCACCCCAAGCCCGAGAGAGCCACTCCGTTTTCATGCAAGGGGCCCACGGGCCGAGGGGGCGAGGTGGGTGGATCCTCTGCTCCTCAGCTGCACGAGAGCCTGCGCCATGGGTTTTGTGATGATCGAGTTGTGGACGTTGGATTGGAAGATGGCTATGATCATGTGGTTGGTGATTGTGATCGTGATTTCGTGGACGGTCTAGAGTTTGCTTATCAGTCTACTTTTGTACCTACGATTGATCTGGAGATGATCTACGGCGAGCTCTCGCAGCTGCTGAATATATAATATAAGTTTGTGCTTTGCTGCATTGTAGTTGGGTTTAGTGTTGTTTGGCTGAGATCTTGTATGGAAACTCAAACTATGATTGATTGCAATGCACTATGCACATTAGCCGATAAATATATGTTGGGCACCAAGATTTATAATACAAATATCAAATTCTATTGACGAAAAGACATCCCATTGATAATTTGCGTGGGTCCTTGGCATAGCCAGAACAAGCACTTCATTGACTCCAAATAGTCACAGCTTGAGTCTTCTGCAACAGGCGACTTCTTTTATATATAAATAAGAAGGCTACATATTTATGAACAATTAAACTAATGAGAGTAATAGATTTTTCTTCTTCTGTAAAGTTAAATATATATGTCCCACCAATACATATACATACAACGTGAGACGTCACATATAAGAAAAAAGCTAAGTACAAAACCATATCCTGTAACGTCCACTTCAGTTAGTCTGGTGATAAAAAACTCTTTCACAGTGAAGTCATAGTTCGAATTCTATCGAATACACTTGTTTAGAAGCAAGTGTGAATGAAGAGCAGAATAGACTAAAGTATACATTGTAAAAGGTAAAAAAGTCAAAAACCGAGATAGAAGGACAAAACTCATGTACTTACCTGTTTCATTTATTTTGAGGTAAAAAGCTACCGAAAAAGCGACTATATACGTGAGATAATATCACCAATTTAGCAAGATTTTTTGTCTAGAAAATAAATTGAACAGATAAATACATAGGTTTAACCTATGTACGGAAAAATAAAAATCACGCTATCTAAGATTTTGAGACGAAAAGTCATTAACAAGTATGTTTGTACAATCATCCCATGAAAAACAAAGGTCAACACTCAACACCGTCCTTGTATTACATTAAAAAAAGGTCCGTCTAGGATTGAGATAGGCCTTTAAAGGATCTCTAGACCAAATGGATAACAGATTTCACGTTGTTAAACATCTGTAAATCAACGTCTTATAATTATGAGATTTATCGCATCAACTCAGTTAAGTTGGGTACACATCAAGACTACATAATTGGGATGCCTAGAAATTTCATATCATGTTTTTGAAGCTTTCCTAGTCCTCACAATAAAAGCCCAACAAAGCGCAGACTGCACAAGACTTGGGCTATTTCAGCCCATAAGATATCCGGCCCAATACATGACACCGTCCTCTACGTTGACAACTGCCTGAGGTTCTCCCTCTAGAAGAGCTGAGCTGACCCGTGCGGGATAGGCAATAAATATATAAATAAAATTAAGTAAAAGACACCAAAAACCCCTAAAACCTTTTCTTCTCTTTCTTCTTCGGGTTCCGATTACAGACCGACTCCGAGTGCTGAGCAAGTAACGTCCATCGGTTGCCACAGCACTCTCTGTGAAGTCAAAACCCTAGAAATTTTCAAATAAGATCGAGAGGAGAGGGAGAAAATGATGGAAGGCGACAGTACAGATGGACCTCCGAATAGAGAACTGTACGCACTGTTGCACGTATCGCCCGAGGCCTCCGATGAAGAAATCAGAAAAGCTTATCGCCAATGGGCTCAAATCTATCACCCTGATAAATATCAATCTCCTCATGTATGTGCAATTTTATCTATTACATGTTGTTTTGTTATTGAATTTGATTGTTCGGATTCAGAACATTGTTGTTACTGGATGGCAGTGAGATGCTTGGTTCAGCTACTTAGCTGAGTTCACTGATTTTTTTTTTGTTAATTTTGTAAATTGAACTTTACCAATTGGTTTTGCAAAGGATTGGAATGAATTGCTATTAAATTGTTAACACAAATGGTGTGAATTCAAATGCATGACACAGTTGCTGTGTTTACATTGTTAGAGCTAAATTGAGGAGTTTCTGATATTCACTACTCCCTCGGCAATCTTTAAATCATCACATTTGCTAAAAGCTCGCTCCAATTAACTGAATCTGATAAAAAAACCAGTCATTATAGTCAAGTTGGAGGTTAACTTGGGCTTCAGGGATGACATTATATATGGAATTTAAGTTCTAGAGCTTTCACAGAAACCGCAGCTCTAGAGCTTCATGGCTGGCGTGTAATGTTTTATTTTCAACCATGACAACTAAATTTAAACTTGGGATTACTCTTTATTTGCTTTCATTTGTTATAGAAATTGATTGATTATTGAAATGACATTTGTTTTCAGATGAAAGAAACAGCTACAGAAAACTTTCAACGAATATGTGAAGCTTATGAAATACTAACAGATGAAAATAAAAGGCAAATATATGATATTTATGGTATGGAAGGGCTGACTTCAGGTTTGGAACTTGGTCCAACGCTGAACAAAGCAGAAGAGTTAAAGGAAGAGCTTGAAAGGTTAAGGCGGAAGAAGGAACACGAAAAGGAATCAGCAAATTTCCTACCTTCTGGTACAATTGTGGCCAACTTATCGTTGCCACAATTTCTAGGTGGTGATGGTATAATGAATGGGTAAAGCTCGTGTTTCTAGTTATTATTTTTTCCATCTTCATCTGGTCTGATGTTCTGCATTTGAAAATGGTAAATTATTTCAGCAGGAAGTAACTCTAATGAAGGTTAATCCAATGTATGAGATTGGAATATAATAGTTATGCCTTCACTGCCACGCACCTTTAGTCGGTCAGATTTTTTTATCTTGCATAACAACCTGACAAATACTTTGAATTGCCTGTGTGTGCTGGTGTTTGTCAACTGGGCTCTTTGTTACTACGCTGCTGATATTAGTTTCATGAACAAGATAAAAGCATTGGTTACACTTTACACATATTGATGCCCTTGCTTAGTTCATTTTCTGAAGAAAGGTACAATCCTTGCCAGATTTGCTCTTCTACAAACTTAATTTAAGTAGCTTTATGCCTTCTGTAAAAGGTTTCATTGGAGAAGTAATTTTGGATGAACTTACATTTTAACCTTGTACCATTTTTTTTATCTGTGGTTTTGGAGCCTTTTCAATGAACTCCCTCCGTCCCAAAACAAGTTCCCCATTTAACTATTTGCAAAGGTTAAAGATTCAATTTTTAGTGTGACTTCCACCCTTTACCTCCTGTGCTTCTGTAACTAACTTATAAAGTGAAGTTATTGGTAATCCATGGCTAATTAACTAACCAAATATGAAATGGACCCTTATTTCAAGCATCCGTTTTAGCCGTTCTAGGATAGTATACCACTTATTATGGGGTAGAGGGAGAAAAGGAAATATTTGCACACCCATATCTAGATTGTTCTGCTCACAAGTTCTGACTTGTTTCCTTGAAATCATTGTGAATTTTTATTTTTTGGAACATCCTTCTCTTCTGTCTTATTTTCTAGATTTCTTGGTTCGGTTGGGTATCAGTAACTGCATTTCATCTCGGATGGTCCTTATTTTCAGTTTTTTTTCTTCTCTACATCGCACTTGTACAGAAATTATACCTGTTTTTATTTATTTATCATGTTTCTCTAATGCATTTTTATTTTTTATATCTAGATATTATACATCAGATCTATTTGAAACTTTAAAATCAACATGAAAATGATCCATACATTCTGAAAACTAAGTATTTTATTAGTTTCTATTGGTTGAGCGAACTTTGCTTTGTGTTGCTGCTAACGTATATGTGTGCACAACTATCAGGATGGTTATGACTAGTCAACTGCAATCACAAATATCGAAACGCAATGTTTTTGCTGTTGGTGGAAACTTGGCTGTAAATGAGAATGCTGGTCGTGGAGCTGCTTCTGCTGTGCTCAAGCATCAAGTTTCTCCAAGTTCATCAATAGAGTTTATGGCTTCGGCTGGTTTACAGTCACTTATTGGGGTGCAGATGTCTCAGTAAGACTTCCTCTCCCTATCCCCTTCAGAAATGTTTTAACATTTCAGCAAATTTTACTAGTTTCACCCAACTTTCTATTTTCTCTATCTCCAGTAACCTATCAGTACACTCAACTGCAACTATGGGGCTTGCAATGTCTCTGAACGATCATACATTCAATCTTTCAAATGCATGGACACGCCAACTATCTGAAACGACGAGTGCAGATGTAAGCTTCCTTCAATTTATGTATCCTAAATGTATGAATTAATTTTGTAGGATTCCTGCATCGAGGCATACACCAGAAGACATGAAGCATTCTACTATGGCGTTGATGTTCATTTATTCAATCTTTAGCATAGTATTATGTGTAATTCTATCTACCATAATGACATATATAACCAGAATCAAATGAGCCAGCACAAGTGTGAGATTTTTAGCTTGGAAATCGAATAGTTTTGTCATTATTGTAGGTTGGGTAGAAATTACCATGTTTTCTACCGACCTTTGCTTTGATTTTGTTTCTTGTAGCTTATAGTTTGAACTATGTGTTTTTGTGGCTTTCTGTATTCCAGATACAGCTCATGTTAGGCCCAGAGTCAGGTATTTCAGCTGGATGGCGAAAAAAAGAGGAAAAAATGGCTGCTGGTGGAGAGTTAAAGGTACATATACACATTATTTCTCGTCTTGAATAGTAAACTTGTTACCATCTTATATTGTGTTAAGTAGTTTCTTCAATAAATGTATTCATTGCAAATGAATAACCACAGATTGGTACAAGCTCCTTCGGGGCATCGGCCTTTTGTACACGCCGCTTCTCTTCCAAGTCTCATGGCCGTATTTCTGGTACTATTGGAAGGTATGTGCTAAGATTCTAGTTAGATGGTGATTTAGTTATTTTATCAATGATTTCTTCTTAAAGTTGAAAATGCGGCAGTTTTGTATTTCTCATGGCTTCTCTGTCTTCCCTTCTTCAAGCAACCTTGTGATACAGGATACACATGTTTCATAACTAATTTGCATCAGTGTATGTATGAATTTATCCATTATACATATCTGATAATTATGTTGTGGTTTCACTTATTACTGTGGCAGCTCGGATCTTCAAATTGAGATTGGTGGTGGGAGAAAGTTATCTAATTTCAGCACTATCCGCATGATGTATTGTATAGGTATTCAGGTAATTGCAGCTACTTAGACATAACTGTTTTACTTTTTTTTAATTTTCTTTTGACACTGATGTTTGTGCTATTATATTAATATTACTATAATAAAGGGGGGATTCTTTAAAACTATTTGATGAATCGCCCAAGAACATAAAACTACCCTATGAAAAAATTTGAACTTTAAACTACCCTTTGTTTCAAAAACTCTACCCTTACGGAAAATTCCGTTAAAATGGACAGAAAGGCAAGAATATTCTGTTAAAATAGACGAAATGCAATAACATTCTGTTAAAACGAATGGGATTTTTTCCTTCAAAATGAAAAAATTGCCCTTCAAATGTAAATAAATATTTGTTTGACTATTTATCTTATTTTTTAATTATTAAAATTACTTATGACGAAAATGTTGCTTTTCAAAAGATCCAGGGGTAAAATGGCCATTTTGTTTACAAACTAACAGAAATCCAAATGTGTACAATTTTGTAAACAAAATGTGGCTTAAAGTTCTTTTTTTTTTCTTTTCCAAATGGTAGTTTTCCGTTCATGGACAATTAGGTCGTTTTAGGGAATCCCCCCTATAATGAAGTTGCTTGTTGGGAAATTTAAATGAACTGTCGAGCTTGTGGTTTGGATATTTAAAGCAGTATGCATGCTATAATTTTTCTCTCTGAGACCAGGATCTATTTATTGTTTGAGCCCCTTCATTCTTGAGGCAACAGGTCATAGGAGTGTTAAGCCCTCTTTGTTATCCTGTATTGGCCAATGAAACTATTTATTGTACTATATTTCTTTCATCTCATGTTCTTCTATTCTTTCTATATCCTTTCAGGGTATTATTTGGAAAATAGAGTATCGTCGTGGGACCCAAAAGTTAATTATTCCTGTAAGTGTACTTTATTCTGCCAATTACACTGATTTTTTATCCCAACATGTTTACGACACATTTTACCATTTTCTTGTTACCCGACTAAAAATGATGTATGGATCACTAACATACATCAGTGAGAAGAGTGTTCCCATTCATCTGGAATTTATTTCATTTGGGTTCTGCTTCAATTATTTTCTTGTTCTCCTTCGAGGATGATAATTTTGGTTCTTATACTTAATGCACATTCGAATAGAATTTTCTCGCTGTATATCTATGTCTTGTTGAACTTGAAGCAAATCTGCTGAAGTGAATTGCCTTGTGAAATATTAACTAGACTAATCACATGAAGCTAGCATTATTCATGACATTTGTCTACTGTCCAGATACAAGTGATGCTTTGAGCTCCTCTTTCAAAGACAATCTATTTTTTATGTTTATCTGCCAATGTGTACCAGGCAAAGGCTTGAGCTCAAGGCCTTACTTATATAGAAGTGGGAGAGCACTCAACCACTTGGTTCTTTAAATAGTGACAGTCTGTTTGTGTTGTCAAACCAATTCAACTAAAAGCTTAAGCTGACCGTTATGGTTTTGCAGGTGGGTCCATACACAAGCCCACCTTTTTATCTGTGCCTGAAATGTAACATAATCAGCACGGTAGCTTGGGTTCAAACATGCGACCTCTTGGTTAACATAAATATGACTTCATTGTTTCTGAGCTTGAGATTAGCGTAATATTTCTCTTGGCTTTCTTTAGCTGCTGTGTGATATATAGCATCCCATATCTATTTTGAAAGAACATAAAGTACTCTACAATTCAGTTTTTGTCTCTTCAGTTCTAGCCAGGTTGCTTATTTACTGGGTATTGTGTGCAGATTTTACTCTCCCAGCGTATAAATGCCATGTTCGCAAGCGGAGCATTCTTTATTCCAACATCGCTGTACTTTTTACTCAAGGTTAGCCTATATGCTTACAATTCCATGTCAATAAGAGCTTTACTGAGGTTTTACTGAAAGAATATAGTCGTTGATAGGCTTCTGTAGTCTGCATATACCATAGAAGTTAGTTCAGAAATGGTCAGTATGGTTTGGTGGGAAATGCATTGCAGTTTATCTTTGTGTTTTCTCACAGATGCTATTGACCCCTATTCAATAATCTGCTACTTGTGCTCTTAGTCATGACAAGAGAATCTTTATTGGGTATACAGTATACTGAGAAGCAGACACTTGCTTGTTACTTTCTACGCACCAATGGTGTCTGAAAGTATAATTGATTTCCACATTATGTGTCCCCTAAGTGTTATAATTTTCTTTGGTTATTTACTGCCTTAATAGTCTAATTTTCCATGCTCAAAATCTCTAGTTTTAGGGTCTCTATTTTTGTGGGTTTTATGTCAGTTGAGTGATGTTAATGGTTGGTTATTTGCCGATGCTGTGGAGTTGTGAAATATCCGTACATTTTTTCGTAAGGCACCGTAGTCAAGAAACAAGATAACCAATGTAAGATGTGTTGATTGTATTCTTTGTCTAATGTAACCTAGTTTTTCTGCTTCCAGAAGTTTGTTGTCAAACCTTATTTTCTCAAAAGGGAAAAGCAAAAAGCATTGGAGAATAAAGATAGAACTTCTGCTCAGGTATTCACTCATGTATCGCATGATCAATTTAAAATATATGATAAACATTGTCATGTGTGGATTATATCTCTAGTAATAAATGCACCCACATGCTTTTATTTTCAAACCATTATCATGTTTCTGTGAAGTTGATTCTTGATGAATTTAGTCATGCTCCATTTGTTCGATTGAAGTATTTCAGTAAATTTATACTTATCTCTGTCCCTGGTGAATGAATATCAAAGATTCATGTAAAGGAAAGCGACAGTCTTGCAAAAAGATCCCTTGAAAGCTTGCCTAGTACATTATTGACAGTAGCATTTCCTAGTGGTAAAAGCAGTAAACATAGTCGGGATACTAAATCAGCTAGTGCATAATACTTTGAATAAAAGATTTGAAGACATTGAAGACTATTATCTAGTATCATTACTGACCACAAAACCATCACAATCTGCAAACTGATTTGATGTTTTCTTTTCTGAAGGCTTGTCTGATACATGTTCCTCTCATGGCTTCCCCTAAAATATTTGTGGTTGATATTCTTTTTTTACTGTTTAATTCAGGTTAAAGAGGCAAAGGCAGCCGCAGAGAAAGCTCAGCAATTGCTGCAAAACGTGGCTAATAGGAAAAGAAATAAGCAACTAGAAACAGGTGGTTTGATTATTACTAAAGCGGTCTATGGAGATCCCAATGCTTTGAAGAAAGATGATGAATCAAGACAAACAAATGAAGCAGATTCACCAATCATGGATGTTACATTACCCCTAAATTTCCTGGTCAATGATTTGGGGACACTCAAGGTGAGTTTCTTTTTAGCCATCTCGTTTTTGAGAAGGGAGAAGGCATTGCTTGTTTTAAACCAAATCTGCTGTTTTTATGTTATATTGACATATGAATCCTATCTAATCTTATATTAATTCTAGTTGTACAAGATGTATTCTAAAGATGCCAAACACTGAATAGCCTATTACTATATGCATCATTCTTACGCCTTGTTGACTTACTGTTCTGATGTTCCTTTGACTTTTTTGTCGTCAATCTGTTGGTGCAGCTTCACCAGGGTGTAAAGAAATCAGGCATAATGGGCTTCTGCGATCCTTGTCCTGGACAGCCTAAGCAATTACACGTAGAGTACACTTACAAGGGTGAGAGATATCAGGTATGACCATCACGACCTTGTTGTATACATGCTCATAAAAACAGCTTCCACAAGATGGCAAATCTTCTATTATGTACTGATGTGAATATTTGATCAGGTGGTCGTTGATGATTATGAGGAATTGATACTGCCCCAGGAATTTCACAGAATATGAGTATTTCAATTCCTTTTAGATGCATTTGACCAAGATGTTGATTTTTACCTCTTTGCAGTTTTGCACGTTTTTCGTGCTTTTGAGGTATATGAGTCGAGATTAGCTCCTAATCAATTCATGTATACTCCAATTGATTCATCTTTCCTTGGGATGTTGTATAAGTGCTTTGACAGAATTCACAAAGGTTTTGGTGTATTCTTCCTTGTGACAAATAAAAAGAGCCTTGTGATTGCTTTGCTGTCTTTCTCCCCTATTGGATTCTTAGGCTTCCAATAGCTCAGTGGTTGATTCAACTCTCCATTTCCTGTGGTATTTATACTATTAATTTAGCACCATATCATCGAGTCGGGACCAGACAAAATTATTATCTTAGAGAGTATTAATCAATCGAGTATTAAATTACTGAGTTTCTACCGTATCTGAAAAAACTGGTTTTACAAGTTCTTACTCACAAGAAATTTATGATGTAGCCTGCAAAAATCATATCAAATTAGCTAGAGGTAGAGTTTTTACCGGAGAATCAATCTGAACCTCTCGGGTTCGGTTTATATGCAGTTAATACAAGATGAAAAACATTATAATTTAGTCATTTTACAATAAAAGAGAGATATTGTAGTCAATTCGCACTCTCTCTCAACGTACTTATAATTATTTTCTCGCTCTCATCAAAAGAACAAATCAGGGCGGATGCATGTTTTTCATATTCGATTGACCTTACATTGTTCATGTGTTTCGTTCATATTGGACTAGGAACATATTTGATTTTCTTGATTTGAGCTGGTTTGGTGCAACGATTATTCGATTGTGAAATTATGTTGTAAGCAATGATAGTATAGGTTTCGTTAATGTCTTGCTGATTATTGTTGATCGGGTGATTTATGGTGGAGAAAATTGTGCTTTGGTCGCACAAAGTGATTTTGAATTTCAATTAGATTGACATTTCAAGTTGTTTAGGTTAGAATAAATTCTATTGTATCTTTAAGAAAGAGTAGAGGCGGCCAAATTTTTTGGTGTTAGCTGGTTAAGTGGCTCATTTGGTCGACGAAATAAGTAGTCGTAGTTAAAGTGAATACTAGACCGACGACACCAAAAATCGACGACCAAGTGGCTCATTTGATCGACGACAAATAAAGTCGTTGGTCAAGTTTCTCTCTTGGACGACGGAAAGAAAATTGTCGGTTTGGTGGGTCACTTGGCTAACAATCGGCCAAGTGAGCTACGTGGTGGATGATTTTAATTTTTATGGTCACAACAACGGCCAAGTATCCTACTGGGCCGACGATTTTGGATTTCGTCAGATACCGCAAATCCGACCACTGGAGCTTTGGCCATCAAAAATCAAGTCGTCTATTGTCGTCCCTAGGCCTGTCGCCTGCCCCGGCAAGCACTCTCTTTCTCCAATGAGACGAGCTTTCTATCTTCTTCTAGCCGACTCTCTCCTTCTCCGACTAAATCTCTGCCGCAAGTTGAATTCGATAAATATATAGAATTTTGTAGGATTTTAAAGAGTTGGAGATTGATATTGAATTTGGGGTTGTAAAATTTGTTTTCGTTTGTATTTTTGAATTTAGGGTAAGTGAATCTGACATTGGTAGGAACTTTGCTGGAAAAAGTTATCCCAACAAACATACGTGAGACAAACTTTTGTTGATCTATTGACGATGTTATAATTTTGTTGATAATTAATCTCAAGATGAGCTGTAACTCAAAAATTAGGAAATGAGTGAATTGTGTGAACTTGAGTAAGCCCGATAAGGCAGTATCAAGAACGTGTAGGTTGTTTCTCGAACATGTACAGGTGAATTGAGTACCAGTTAGGAAAAAGTGTTAAGTGTTCGTATAATAGTTGTACGAAAACTTGTTTTCTCACGATTATGAAAATACAAAATCCCTTGATAAAAAAAGTTCTGGAATCATGCCAACATACACAACATGGAACTTTCACGATAAAGAGGTTTGCATGCCTTCGTTAACAGAACAAAGATTTGAAGTCTACAAAACTATGCTTTATTAAGTAATAATGGGGGTTATCCTGCGACTGAAGAAATCCGATATGATCCTGTTGGCCAAGTACTTTTTTTATTTTCTTTTTTTTCTTGGCGTCATGTGCCGCTCGATTGTTGGCTGCCCTCAGTTCCTGAGCCAGCCGCCAAGGTTCCTCTAGCAAAATAGCACTGGGCGTGGCCCGTGCTAACAACCATTCTTTGTCTCAAGAGAGTGCAGTTCCCGTTCTTACGCCTATCCCATGGGAATCGGAGCACGCCAAAAACGGACATTGTACATGCTCTAAGCATATAAAACTGAATTTCAGTAGGTTTCACATCTATATATTTGAAGTTCAATCAGTCAAAACGTAAACCTAATGAAGGTTTCTTTTCGGGCTCATCCCTAAACTAGGAATCAATAGAACGAAAAATGATTTATGAGCGGGATCGGTTACTAATTATGAGTGGGATAAAATCCGCTGCCTTTGTCTAAGAAGCATCCATTCCAGACTGCTAGACAAATAGTTTGGACATTTGGAGAGAACTAGTACTCGAAAAAGTGGATCAAAGTACTATGCATCACAAGGAGGATTTGTAAAACCTATAAAACAAATTCATAGATAAGGTTACAATTACTCTAATCACCGATAATTTGAGAGACCAGAACTTGTGAGCTCTGAGTGAAGGAAGATGTCATGAGAAAGCATGTTTTATAATGAGATTGCCACTAGATGGGTCAAAGGATGCTTCTAACGATGCTGAATAGCAAGTGCCCACACTTCCGACTGTCACAGGCTCACCCACAAGCTTCACTCCTTGTTTCCAATATCTCTGACCTGAAACCCACATTTGTAACACACTGTTAAAATCAAGCTGATATAATTGTTTACTTTTCTACTTTGTTCTAGATTTGCTCCCTTCTATCAACATTGCTTTAAGTGATCTTTTCATACAGCTAAGTCATAAAGATCAACTAAATCGTCCATACCCGGCCCAGTAGTCAACACAATTGAACTCTCAGCATCCATGGCCCAATCAATCCATAGTGCAAATCCGTGGCATACCCCAAAGTCAGTAAATTCAACCTGCAAGACACATTATATACAAAAAGAAGATGAAAAGGAACAGTCCAAACACTTCATTCACAAGGTGATGATTTTATACCTTTGCTTTTCCATGGCATGGATTTATCGGCTTCGAGAAGTCAAACTCCATTATTGTAAATGTCTGGCTGAGTTCCTGAAACAAATAGTGTGTGGTGAATATCAGTGATACAAAGCTTGTTCCAAAATGAATCTTCTATTTGTAGAGCATAACTTCAACTGTTAATTACCTTGATCTCCCCACACTGCCATATAAAATAAGGCAGACAAGGACCCTCTTGCAATGTGGGGGCGTCACAAGCCCCCAAGGTGGTATTCGCAACTGAATGATCAAACCCCTCAATCTTGCTAAGACGGCGACGACTATTCCAAAGATCCTGTATTAAAAGAAGTTACAAATCCCATAAGTTAATAGCTCATCTGAGCAACTATTACACACCTCCTTCCTTCATTCCAAACTAAGTGCCATGTTTTCCTATATTGATTGTTTGAAAATAAATGTCTAGTTTCCCTTTAAAGGAAAAAGTGTGAATGGTTTTAATAGTATCCCTGTATGAGTTAGATATAAGTGGGAACACATGAGGACAAGGTGGTAAAGAGTAGCACTAACTCCACTTGTTCTTAGTTTTTGCTCAAATACACTTATTTTCCAACTAAGGGAGTTTGAGATATTGAGAATGCTTACCGGAAGAGACATAGCACAACCCTTTAGTATTCCTTTGTAAGGCATTATCAACGCATCTTTTGAGAGGACTGGGTCAAGCATCGTCCGCTCCTTCCTTTAAATCAAGGTAAGTTAACATGCCAAGAATTCGCGAAAAGGGATAAATCAACTAACTTGAAAAGCTTCATTTGCAACAACACCCATAACTAAAATACAAGGGAACTGAGAGTTGAGTAGAAGCTCATGGAATTTGTGAAACAAAATTATATCAGACAAATGTGTACTAAATTTCTCAATCTTAACAGAAGATCCATTGTTAAAGATCATATCCAAGAATGCATAAACAAATACAGTTACTATATGTACCAGAACCGCAGGTTTTGCCAGGGAAGCATGTCATCAGTTCCATAATAGAAGGGTTCTCCAATCAACAGGTCAACCTACAAATAAGCACAGAATTCAGGATGTCCCAATATTGTACATAATTTGAAGGGTGGAACTTGGAGTATAGATATAGAAGTTTTAAAATTAGTTAATGCAAGGGGAAAGGTTAACAGTGAAATGCAACAAAATTAACTAAACATATTTGGGTTTTCAGAACGTGAAGAGAAATTTCAAAAACACAAGGAAATAAAATTGCCTTCATTCCATGGGTATCATCAATACTTAAGTTTGCTTTCCTCTTTGCAGGAACTTCTACACTATCCATTGAGAAACCGTTGGCATCAGCTACAGCTTGCAAATAGCGAGCACCCTTTTCTCTTAGGCCTGGAAACAATGCTATGACATGCGATGTCTTTGAAAGATTTGCAACCAGAAGTGTTAAGAACAAACTGTCATCTGCCACAACACATAACGATGGAGCTCTTCCTCGCAACTGCAAAAAATAATTCATAAATCATTTTAAATAAGAATAGAACCCTAAAAGTCACCAAACCAAAAAGGCAGGTCAAATAAAACAATATTGTATGCTAGAGAAAATATTAAGATAAGTCTACACATAATTTACCTGGGAGGGGATCTACTAATTGTTAAGACTTAAGAGATGCTAACAGATATAGAGAATAGACGTAGAAGGAAAAAACACTAATTGAAAAGAAAATGAGTTTTTAATAATGGCCAATAGATTTTACCAAGAGGCCACTGTTCTGCTCAATGTATATAATACTACCACGCCATAAAAAAATGATGACTCAATAAATCTTTTGTGTGCATGAGAGAAGGACCTTACAACATTTCTTAAGGCTGCTAGCATGGAGAGTCTCCAGTCATTGTCTCCATATATTGCAATTCTTTCTGGTGATAGCGTGAGGTGGAAATCTCCAGCATTGCTGTTATACTGCCCAACTTTGATCCCTGAGTCTTCACTCTTCAGGTCATATGAGATGCTGATATCAGAATGAACAGCGTGCAGCTGAACCTCTTCATTTTTGGATACGGGTATGCCCTCTCCCGGAATGAACCAAACACACTGCTTCCAATGGTCACACCAATTCCTATACCCTAGAGAACATCAAAGCAACTCCATTATGGACAATATTTCAGAGAACAAAAAATGACTTTTAGTATATTTTAATCTTCAGGATAGGTGCATTGAAACCCTTAGGTACCTCCACATCAAACATTCTTTAGGATGCCATTGAAAGTAACATCAAAGAAGCACCCCTTTGATTCAGTCTTTCATGGTTAATATACCTGAACAACTTTCTCCTAATAACAATGTAGCTAAAAAGAGTACGCAATCCATCCCACTACAAGCCCAGTACCTTGAAGACATATATGCTAATAAACTAAAGCATACTAAAGAAAGCAAGTTATGTAACTCTTCTTGCTTGGACTGTAGAAGCAGATGGCCGTGCATCCAATGGCAACAAAATGGACTTTGTAACTCACCTGTGTTAAATGGCAAACCTATCCATCTAGGTGCAGTGGAATAAAAGACAGTCCCTTCACAATCAAGCTGAAGTATCCACCTGAACACAAAGCCAGAGACCTTTGAAGATATGATGTGAATAATAAGTATGACAACACTTCACAGCCAAAGCACAAATATAATTACCATGAAATTATTGCATGAACTCTGCCATCATTAGTAGCCCTAATGTGGAGCTGAGTTTCTCCGTGACTGGCTGGCCGTTTCCAAAAGTCAAATTCAAAAATTTTGAAGGGTTCTGACAGCTGAATGGATCTTAAAATCTTAGGTATTTAACCACTAATTATTTCCGGTAAAGTTTGCCGAAAAGTAGTTTACATCATTACCAGTTTCATTTGGTCTGCCATTGCATCACAATGCATGGAATGTTGCTGCGGTTTGGCACGTAAAATAGTATCCAACCCAGATGGGACAAGATGAATGTGATCTGATACGTTTGCCTCACTGCTGGATAAATCATGTAGCTTCCACAAGAATGTACATTCAACTAGCTAAGGAGAGCAGAGGAAACAAAGAGAACAAACAGAAGTCAGAAATTTTGTGAGTCCTGAAACAATAAAAAGAATCTACCTCAACCAAGAGGGCTGAGAATTCACTTCTGTATAATCATATTTGCAGGCAAAATGACGAAGCAACGAAAAGTTAACTTGGATATCATAAGCTGGGTAATAATAGTAGAAAAACACCATACAAAACAGGTAGCACATACATTATGTTTGGCTGTCCCATTGAAGAGAAACTTAGTCTCTGACAGAACATGATTTAGCGAATGGTACTATTTTTCTCGCTTATCGTAAATCTAATCCCCATGCTTTGGAAAGGTGCTAAATACAGTGGTTCTTGTTTTGAGGATGGTAAAATACGAATGATATCAACAAAGGAAGAACTAGCATCTCTGATTTAGAGTATGATGCATATCTAGTCACTATTTGTGTTTCATGCATATTGGACTCCTTGTAGTTATCTAGACAAATGCATATGCACCCCCACGTTTTAACAGTTATATAGACAAATGCATATACATCCCCACGTTTTAACAGCTATATTGCAGTTTTGACAGTCCGATAAAGTATTTGCAGTTTCCACGATGTTATCTTGACTGATTTTTGATGACATTACCTACATAAGTACATATCAATGTATGACGCATATCCAGTAACCTCTAATCTAATGAACAACATGACTGCGGCTTAATGGTTAAAATCATACGAGCAACATAGTCAATGAATCATAACAGATGCCACAAGATTATGCATGCCTAATCCATAGAAGGCACTGAAGCACACATTTCCATACAAAATATGATGGGAATAGCTTCTGCAGGGAAACATATAACAAGAACAACTACCTGGCCGTACGTAGTTGCTCGATATGGCACTGTCTTTGGATTTTCCACCAATAGCATGTCATGTGCCTGTTGTAGAGATGGTATAAGCCCTTCTCCCAATAACTCAGAGTCCAGTATCTCACTAACCTGCAGTTACAATATAATGGATTCATCAATTGACAAACAATAACCTAAACAAAATAGGCACACTTTAAATCCAAATTCATGAACCCTGAATCTCTGTGGACAGGTCCAGATAAAATGATGGTTCCCATTTTCATTTATTTCAGATGCATCTTCAGCATTACAACTTTACAAAACAGTTATGCGGTTTTCTAGCTCTGTGCAGTTGTAAGGAGCTAAGAATAAATGAAGCAAAAACTAATAAGAGGCTTTATATGCTTATATGGAAAAACTCACAAGGACATCTGCCCGGGAAGGGATATCAACCCCAACTTTGAGCTCATCTGATCGCTTGTTGAATAGATTCATATTCTTTCCTGTACCATTAACATGAAGAACCTTACGCATCAACTTCACCATCGGAAGATAAGACTCACAAGCTGTTACCATTCCTTTGGTACTGGAAGATTTTGTTGACTCGGCACGCTCCATAGCCCGTGCAGCCATCATTGACAACAAGCCAGTTCCAGCACTGCACAAGTGTATTGTAACTAACCAAAGATCCGACGATTTTAATAAAACAATAGAGTCTTCTTCCTAAAACTACCCAACTAATAAGCCGTTATCATTCACATTTTTCTTTCATCTTCATTAACAATGCAAATTGTGCAATGAGCAAAAAAGCATATCTACAATGTAAATGCATTATATGTAAATAGCTAATTCTAATAACACCAATTCCTAGAAGTGAAACTCATTTTACACTAATTGCATATATGCGTATAGTCAATTAGTTAATTTCCTTGGAGTTTTGGGTATACCCGATATCGAGAACATGACAAGGTTTGGTAATGGTCTTGTCAATGGCTTCGCGGAAGGCTCTGTTCCTGCAGGAGTCATTGAGCATGTCGAGGTACGACGTCGTGGCCAGAATGGGTTGCTGGGAATACTCAGAAGCTCCGTCGTCTTCCTCGATGACAATCCACTCCGAGTTGCCGGTGAGTGGGTCGAGCTTGAGCTGGAAGGACCGCTGAGCCGAGCCGGAGCTCATTCTTCGACTGAGAGTGAGTGATGGGATGGGGGAAGTAACGGAGTTAAACGGGAGAGGACTAAGGGTTTTGAAGGGCTTTTCAGATCAGAGAAGGCATGATAGTGGGCGGTGACGGCGACGGCGACGGCGACACAGGGCTGCGAGGCTTCCCTTGGTTTCGGGGGCGTGTCTATTTGGAAATCGGCTCAAGGTTTAAACGGGACCGTCAACACCTTCATCTGGTTTAGTTGAACTGTCAGTGGTTTTGGCCCGCTTTTTTCTTTTTATTTTTGTGCGAAGAAATGATGCACATTACTCTTTAAGTTTTAAGATAAGTCCGAGTATAAAAACTTGGGAGAAAGATCGGATTTCTTTCGGTAGAAATAAAGTTGATCACTTCGCTAGTTACATGAAAATATCAAGTGCTAGAGCATGTTCACTATGCGAACCACGTCCCAATCACGAATCGTGATTTAGTGATTCGTGAGTCGCGATTCGTATATTGTGGAGTGCGTGGGTCGTAAGTAGCGGCCCACTAAATTGTG
>JAYMSV010000184.1:0-20351 GCA_036897745.1 Erodium moschatum
ATATGGGAGGAGAATGGTTCCGGTATGGCTTGGGTGGGGAGGGGGGGGTTGGGCTTGCAGACAGAGTTGGATGGGATGTTGAGCTCAGTTGCTCTGGTGGTGGGATTGAGGACATCTATGTTTGGGTGGGCATTGAAAAGAGATTCTCGGTTGGAAGGTGTTTTAGAGTGATTGGCAAGAGGAGCACGAAGAAGACCTGGGCAAATGTTCTTTGGACCTCGGGCATTCCTCCCAAAAGTAGCGGTGTTTGTTTGGCCGTGTTGTCATAATGCGATACCCACTTTGGTCTTCCTAGAGGGTAGAGAGGGCCCTTATCCCGATCCATAAGTGTTGTGTTCTTTCTATGGGTTGAAGTTTGAGGATATCATTCATCTCATGCTTCAGTATGATTTTGTTTGGCTTATTTGGTATGAGGTGATAAGGTGGTGGGGCTTGAGGTGGTTTGTATCGGCTTCTGTACGAGATCTTTTGATAACTTGACCGGAATTGCTACCCAAATGGGTTCAGAGAGTATGGATCTCCATTTGTGGATTTGTTCTCTAGGAGATTTGGTTGGCCATGAATGGTTTAGTTTTCAGAGGAGAACCGCCCTTTGTGGAGCATGTGGTTTTGAAAGTACAAGCGGCGACTTTGGAAGTGGAGAGGGATATACTTTATATCTGTATATGTCATACGTTTCTTTTGTGGAGTGACACAAGTATCCGTTGATGAGTTGCATGAATTTCATTCGATTCAAAAAGAAAAGGGGATAGAGATTCCTCTTTTATTACTCTTGGTTGTTGGAATACGTTTGAGTTTTTTCTTCTTATTATGCTTTACCGTGTTGGTTTTAGTTATGTTGCAGTGTCTGTCTTGACACCGTGTTATCTCTTTTCTCTTTCTGAGAGAGGCATATATAAAACTTCTCGGACAAAAAAAAACTTTATAACAAAAATAGAAACAAAAGTTATGGGTTGAAAGATGGTTGAGATTGGAGGTCATTTTGGAAGTTTTCCTCACATTTAGGTTGATGATCTTCCTGCATTTAATCTTCAGTTTATATGTAAATACGAGAGGGGTAACATCGTAATATGACCAGACCCGGTGGGCATTTGCATTTATTATGCGTAATCCGTTTAGGGAAAAATAAATAAAAAAGATTAATTACCTTTTGATAACGGTCTAGAATTACGCGGTAGAAACAAACGGATAGATCGACGCGTGAGGGAGCAACACCCCGAAAAAGAAAAGAACAAAAGGCTCTCACACACCGCACACCTTGCCTCACGACAAGGAAACGTCACCGTATCGCTCTCTTTTAACATCGCAAAACAAACGCCCCTCTCTCTCTTCCTCTACTGATCTCTCCCACTCCAATCCTCATACCGATCTCTATCTTCTCCTTCAATCTTTCTCCAATACTAAAAGAGATCGCCATTTTCTCTCTCTCCGATCAGCAAGTCTCTACAATTGCTCGCATTGTGCAGTGTGAAGAATCTGAAATCTGCAATTTCTTCTGCTTCTTCTTCAAGGCCGAGCGAGCTATTCATTTGAATTATACTGTAAGGTCTCTTTCCCCCATCTTCTGATGTTCGATCCGCCATTTTCGATTATTCATGTTATTTCTACCTACATGATTACTTCTAGTGCTTGATGTGACAGTTTGCATATGTGTATGTGTTGTTACCGTCGCATTTCATCTGTGTTCGATTTTGTGTTGCTTGAGGGCATCGTCGGAGATGAGTTGATTAGGTTACTGTACTGAGTCGGCCAATTTCTCTTAGATTTTGGGAGGAACTATTCGATTTTTCTCTCAATCACATTGTTACTTTTTCCACACTCAACTAGTAAAAAGTGAACGTAAAATTGTCCTGTAGCTCTGGTTTGCGAGTTTTGGTGGTTGAGATTGCTTTGCTGGCGAAGAGTGTGTTGGGATTTGTGGTGAATTGGGGATTTCGGGGGAGTGAGTGTGACTCTGATGCATGTTTTGAAGAATTCAGGAAAGAAATCGGGAATGGAGTCTCATTCCCATCAGAGAAGAGGGGGACCGGTGCTCTCTTCCCCGCAGACTCCGAGGTCGACTGAGAAGGTGAGCCGAGATCTGCGATCAGGAGACTCGAATTCTAGTCACAAGAACGATAGGGAAAAGGGTGTCAATGTCCAGGTTCTGTTGCGGTGTAGGTGAGTGCTCAGTTTGGTGTGCTTGTTGAGTTCACTGATTTTGATACCCGATTGGTTTAATTTGCTTTGCATTTGTAATTATAGGCCTTTGAGTGATGATGAAAAGAAGATGCACACACCTGTGGTAATATCCTGCCATGACAGTAGACGGGAAGTTTCTGCAATGCAGAACATAGCTAACAAGCAGATTGATAGAACCTTTGTGTTTGACAAGGTTTGTGTTTTTTGTTTGAGTTTCTCCCCACTACGTGTTTGCGTGATCTGATATGCCTATTGTTCTTTTTGTTCCTTGGGTAAGTTAAGGAGATGAAAATGATCCTGATACTTGAAAATGCCAGTGCCAGTCTTGTATGTTGTTAGTTATCACGGAAATATGATCAATTCTCACATGAAATGCGAAATGCTGGGGCAAAATAAAATAATGTGTCATTGGGTAAGTTACGGAAATGAACAAAGTTCTTGGTACTTGAAAATTTCAATGCCTATTTTTGTTTGCTGTTGATTATCACTGAAATATAAACAACTCGAACATGAAATGTTGGCCAAATAATACAATATGTGGTGGCAGTAGCCTCATCTGATAGAAGGGTGATTTATGGGTTTCCTTTTCTTAGCTTCACGGGATGACGTGTTCTACTTTGTGCTACTTCAATTTTCTGGCCAAGGTTGCATTATAATCTTTGAGAGTGCTGTCTAGGTCTTCGGTCCGACATCCAAGCAAAAGGACTTGTATCATCAGGCTGTATCTCCTATTGTGAATGAAGTTCTCGAGGGCTATAATTGCACCATATTTGCTTATGGTCAGACAGGAACAGGGAAAACATATACAATGGAAGGAGGAGCGAGGAAAAAGGTGTAGTTTTCATTGAAGAAAGTGAAATAAGATATATCCATCCTTCACATTTGATGCATATATTTCTGATCAATTTCCTATTTGATTTCTTTTGGTAGAATGGTGAATTCCCAAGTGATGCTGGTGTCATCCCAAGAGCTGTTAAACAAATATTTGAAATATTAGAAGCTCAAAATGCTGAGTATAATATGAAAGTAACATTCTTAGAGCTGTACAATGAAGAGATAACGGATCTTTTGGCACCAGAGGAAACTTCAAAATATATTGAGGATAAGTCTAAGAAACCGCTTGCTCTCATGGAGGATGGTAAAGGTGGTGTGTTTGTCAGAGGCTTAGAAGAAGAGATTGTATGTTCTGCGAATGAAATTTATAAAGTTTTAGAGAAAGGTTCTGCAAAAAGGCGCACAGCAGAGACTCTTCTAAACAAGCAGAGCAGTCGTTCTCACTCTATATTTTGTATCACAATTCATATTAAGGAGTGTACTCCAGAGGGAGAGGAAGTGATCAAATGCGGGAAGCTAAATCTTGTTGATCTTGCTGGCTCTGAGAATATTTCACGCTCTGGTGCAAGAGATGTAACTCAGCAAACCCTTTATTTGTATTCAACTGAAGAACATATTCCATATAATGAAGTAAAATGGTAATGACCCAAACTCTAGTAAGTTGTTTAATAGCATCTGACCAGAAGCAATGATTTCTTGCAGGGCAGAGCAAGGGAAGCTGGGGAGATTAATAAAAGCTTGCTTACTCTTGGCCGTGTCATTAACACACTAGTTGAACATTCTGGTCATATTCCATATAGGTATTAGCCATAGTTAGACATTTAACTATTTGGGTCTTGTTTTCTTGACAGTCAGAATAATTGTTGTGAGCATTGCTGGAAATATCAGGGATAGCAAGTTAACAAGGTTGTTGAGAGATTCTTTAGGAGGTAAAACGAAGACTTGCATAATTGCTACAGTCTCTCCTTCTATACATTGTTTGGAAGAAACACTCAGCACTCTGGATTATGCTCATCGTGCCAAAAATATCAAAAACAAACCAGAGGTCAAAATTTTGTTGACATCCATTTGAAAAAAATATGTTGTATTAATTCTCTTTTCTTTTGTTGCAATCTACTATTTACTTTTATTTGAAGTTGGATATCTCTATCAGAGAAATCAGAAGTTGATGAAATTAGTTCACTTTTCTTTTGTTGCAAACCATTTTTTACTCATATCTGAAGTTGTATTTATGTATCAGGTCAATCAGAAGATGATGAAATCTGCAATGATTAAGGATCTGTACTCTGAAATTGATCGACTTAAGCAAGGTTCATGTCTACTTCCTTTCGAAAAACAAAATAATTCTTGCAAGAAAATGGGCACTTAGGTCTGAAAAGTGCGCTGATGACGTGTGTTAATGTTTTAAATGTTAAAATAGAAGTATATGCCACTAGAGAGAAGAACGGAATTTATATCCCACGAGATCGTTATCTTCAAGAAGAAGCAGAGAAGAAGGTAACTCCTTTAATTCACATGTATTTTCACAATGAGCTGAGCTCTACTTTGTTAACTGTAGTCATATATGTCCTTTGCCTAGGCAATGGCTGAAAAAATAGAGCGTATGGAACTTGTATCAGAATCCAAGGACCGAGTATGTTTTCCAATAATTTTGATCTCTCCCGTTTTTTGTGGATTGCTATATAGGAATGAACATAATGTTATGTTGTAACTTGTGTGCACAGCAAGTGTTGGATCTTCAGGAAATTAGCAATTCTCAGAAACAATTGATCACAGAGCTAAGTAATAAGCTTGAAGTAACAGAGGTATATATGAGGATACATTTCTGCAGATATCTTACAAATTTTCATATAATTCGGTTGAGTGTTTGTCCCAGTTTTACTCACTTCTCATCTTACGCCAAATTACCGGTTGAACATAATTTCAGAAAAAGCTTGAGGAAATTGAACATACATTGTTTGAACTTGAAGAAGAACACAGACAGGCAATTGCAACAATTAAAGAAAAGGAGTTTCTGATATCTAACCTCCTGAAATCTGGTGAGCAAATTGCATATTGTTATCAAACTCGTTACAGTCTACCTTCCATTGTCTCTGTATTCTATGAATTAAATTGTATTATCCAATTGGAGTTCTTGTTCATTGGGCTATGTAGTGACCCATCCGTCACTTAGCTTCTAAGGTGACCTTATTTTGCACACCTTTACACATCATTGATTGGTAATCTTGTCTTCTAATTCAATGAAATGCCTTGTGTTTTCTCAGAGAAAGCACTTGTTGAGCGTGCATTTGAGATTCGAGCTGAACTAGAAAATGCTGCCTCAGATGTTGCAGCGTTATATGACAAAATTGGTATGCTACAATTTCAGAGCAACTATTGTTGTGCTATTTTGTGCAAAAGTAATGGTATTTTGGGGGATATTTTGGTTGGTTTTCAGAGCGCAAGGATAAGATAGAAGATGGAAACAAGATGCTTATCCAGAAATTCCAGTCCCAGTTAACCCAGCAGCTTGAAATATTACACCAATCTGTGGCAGCCTCAGTCACACAGCAAGAGCAGCAGCTGAAAAACATGGAGGAAGATATGCACTCCTTTGTATCTACTAAGGCTGAGGTAAAAAAGTACAGATATAGAATATGGTTCATGATTGCTTTTATCTGCCCTTTTAACTTTATTTCCTATATGCATCTAGGCTACTGAAGAACTCCGCGAGTGGCTAGGGAAGTTAAAGAATTTGTGTGGTTTTGGTATCACAGCTTTGGATGATATGGCTGGAGAGCTCGATGGAAATTGTAAATCCACTTTTGGTGATCTCAACTCTGAAGTCTCTAATCATTCATCTTCCCTTGAGGATGTAAGTTGCTTTTCCAACTGCTACTTTTGGTTAACTTGCTTGCCCCCAATTTAACACCCATTTGCACGATCCAGCTCTTCAAAGGAATTGCTGCAGAAGCTGATGTATTACTTAATGATCTCCAAAGTAGTCTTCACAATCAGGAGGATAAATTAGCTTCATACGCACAACAACAGCGTAAGGTCTGTAATCAAATGTTTAAGTGTTATTTAACCCTTCAAGTGATTTTATTTTTTATAAAAAAAATGACCTTAAAACGCCTTTCTATTGTTTAATTTGAATGCAGGCACATAGCAGAGCAGTGGAAACTACGCGGTCAATTTCTAAAATAACTGTGAACTTCTTCCACACTCTAGATATGCATGCTTCCAAGCTTACTCAAATTGTGGATGAATCTCAAACCGTACATGACCAGAAACTGACTGAACTGGAAAAGAAATTTGAGGTGTGAAGCTTACAATTTCCCGTTTTCTTCATGGTGAAAGCCTTCTTTTTCTTTCAACCAACTGCAGCCATCTTACTTTTTAATATAATGTACCATCTCATTACTTATAGGAATGTGCTGCCAATGAGGAGAAACAATTGCTGGCAAAGGTAGCAGAGCTGCTTGCGAGTTCCAACGCTAGGAAGAAAAAATTGGTATGCCATTTTTCTGTTTATTCTTATTGTATCTGTTAGCTAATTTCCTATATATATAATTATATATATGACGTTCGCTTTCACCAAGTATCTAAGAACTCCATGTCAGCAAGTTTACATCGACAGTCTACTTTCTGTAGGTACAAATGTCAGTTCATGATCTTCGGGGTAGTGCAGCCAGCACAACCAGCAAGCTACAACAAGAAATGTCAACCATGCAGGATACCACATCTTCTATTAAAGCTGAATGGAAGATTCACTCTGAAAAAACTGAATCCCACTTCACTGAGGACATTTCTGCTGTGGATGATGGAAAAAAAGACCTGGAAGAGGTTCTTCAGAACTGGTATGTATATTGCTGCAATGACAAACTCCCTGGCCCAGTCTGGACACAAGGCTTGTTTTTTATAAGCTATGTGAACCAAGACGTGGGCTTCACTTGCTTATGAAGAAGCAAGAGAGTTGACTCTTACTAGAATTTAAGATTGATGTATCAGGGGCTCAATACATCCTTTGAAGTTTAAAATAGAAAGGAGCTCTAATTTGGACATAAGGCTTCTCCTCCATTAGCTTTTCCAAGCCGTTTCCATAGTCTTGTTCTGTTTTGCTTACAGTTTGCAAAAGGCAAAAATGGGTGTTCAACAATGGAGGAATGCTGAAGACTCCTTGCTCAGTCTGGAAAAGAGTAATGTTGATTCTGTGGATTCCATCGTTAGGTACACTGCTTTCTACAAGGATATATTATCTTTGACAATTTAACACTATTAATTGATTTAATTTTATTTCAATAGGGGAGGAATGGAAGCCAATCAAATTATACGTGATCGGTTTTCTTCTGCTGTGTCAACTGCACTTGAAGATATAGATGTTGCGAACAAGGGCCTCCTCTCATCCATTGATGGTCAGTATCTAATTCAGTGATCATTTTCTATTCAGTTGTTCTACTGGTATCAGAATAGTTGACTGTACAAGCCATATGCAGATTCCCTGAAACTTGACCATGACGCAAATGCCAATCTCAATTCCACGATAGTTCCTTGTCGTGGAGACTTGAGGAAACTGAATGGTGGACATTATCACAAAATTGTTGAAATCACAGATAATGCAGGAAAATGTCTTCTGGATGAATATAAGGTAAGATTATTTACTGACTGTGTTTAAGAACTGAGGTGGGACAATTTTCGTTATATGTTTTAGAATATAAAATTATAATTAGACCTTCAACTATCAGCTTGAGCTTAAGTTGAGCTGGTCTTCTAAAATGGTATAAGAGTTTGTACCTTATTTTTCTATTATCTCATTTGGCCTTAGTGTGCCTCTTATTATGTCTTATCTCTAAAATCCTTTTCTCTCTTCTCAATGCGCTCATCTCTCCTCCTAAAATCTTTTAAACTCAATTGTTCACTTAAAAAGCACATGATATGTCTGGGTAAGCTAGATATTAAAGAGGAATAAGGTCATGTTGTATCCATATTTGGTGACCATTTGTTATGTCATAGGTGGATGAACCATCTTGCTCAACACCGAAGAAGAGATTGTTCAATTTGCCGAGCGTCGAATCCATTGAAGAGCTTAGGACCACTGCATTTGAGGACTTGTTGAAGTCATTCTGGGATAACAGGTCAATAAATCAAGCAAATGGGGACATAAGACACATAGCAGGCTCATATGAAGGTGCACCGTCACCGGTTGACTCCAGGTTTCCTCTAACTGCTATGAACTAGAGATATATGGAGCAGAACAAGAATGGGATCAGAAAGACGATCGATGAGTATAGTAAGAAAAACAATAGCATGTATAGAAATATATATAGAGGACTCTTACCTATTATTTGATTGTTTGTTGGTAAAACCCGAAGTCAGGGTGGTGAGAGTATTAATATGTATATATTTCTGAACAACATGTAGTTAAACCTCTGCTTTATTGTTGCAGATAGAAGTATAGATGAAAGATATTGTTTTTTCCTCGAGTGTTTTTATCTGAATGGGTCTAAACCTTAAAAAGTATTAAGAAGGTTGTGATAATGTCAATTTGTATTCTTATTATTTGATAGGAAAACAAAATAACAGGTATTGATTATGGTGACATTGGCTTGAAAATTGAAAGCTATATTGAGATGAAACTGTCAACTCGAGGAATTTTGTTGTATAGAAAAATGCCCAATAAAATATTTACACATCATTTTTGATTAAAAAAAAACTAATTTTATATGGGAAATGAGTATTTTTGTATCGGAAAAACTCCAAAAACAAACGGTCATTTAACTATTGAACTCAAAAACTAACTATAGACTTGTTAATCGATCGATTTGACACTGTAGACTTATAGTAATTGCGCAAACTAACATTTTCCGTTAGAGACGACATAAAACGTTAGAAAAACGCCACCAACTACAATGTGTCTTATTTGTTATTGCCAGAAAGTAGTGGAACAAGAGGGTTTTGGAAACAAAGAAGCCGAGCCTGAGGGTGATATAGTCATGCCTAACTTAAAACTCTTCCACAATGCAACCATATCCATGGAATGAAGAAAATTGAATCTCCAACCCACACCCCAACTCTAGAGCCTAACTTACCCAACGAGAAAGAAGAAAAGAGCTGTAACAATAACAAGATAAGCCTATTAGTTACAATATTATCATGCTTGTATCTCCTTCCAAATCACGTGCACTGTACAGAGAGCCGCTGTCTAAAGAGGTGATGCCACAATTCCACCACCACTTTTCTTGACTTCCCTTCATATGAACTATATTGTAAAAACAATCTGAAAGTAAGGGCAAAAAAAACCTTATATTATGTGATGCAAAAAAATATATGGACGGACATCCACAATCTTGGGCCTCAAAAAGTTCATAGTCCACTTTCTATTCTACACTAAATATACACGTAAAATGTCCCACCTTCGATGTATAACACCACCTTCAATGGGAAGTACTTCATAAATAGCAGGTGGCTACCTGCAACAAATACAAGTTTCTATTAAGGAACTTCCACGAAGAATGAGAAACAAACCAGGAACTAGATATGATGTAGTCAAGGTACATATTCAATATAAGACGAAAGACTCTAATCAAAATATTATGAGGCTGCAATCTTCAAATTTGTAGCGATTATTTACACATCCTTGTCAAAACAAAGACAAATGTCCAAGCAAATGGCCTCGTAAATTTGATGTTCAATAGCAGAATGATTCCATGACAAAGTTGAATTTAGTAAATACAACAAGATAACCAGAAAAATATTTAAGAAAAATGGACAGAGCAGGGTATCTCCATGATTCGTGAAAATGGTAAATACCATCATAATGTATCAATGCACTCAAAACACTACACATGCGAAGTGCTAATGTATAAATTGCAAGAAAATGAAGCTTAAGAATATCAAAACTACCTGAAGTTCCTCATGGTAAGCTTGTACTTAAAAGTTCGACCTCAAAGTCTTCATTTGTCGAATTTTCTTGACACAGCAGTTTATTCTCCCCGTTAGGATTTAAGTTCAAACCCTCCCAAACCATAGGATTACCTTGCTGAGTGCCTTGTTCAAACCCATGACTGGTTTCCACATTTTCCTCTACATTTTGCCCCAAATCATCATATCCACGCTCTTCTCCCTTGTCATCATCCATATTCAATGGCTCAACATTTAGATCAGAACTAGGATCAAACCCAGTTTGCTCTGTTCCAGGATAAGCAACGGTTACTGTCCCTTGATCAGACTGCTCAGCAGCTTCTTTTTTCGGCCTCTTCCATTTCTTAGTAGACGAAGTACCATCATCCTCAAAATCTTCTTCTTCTCTTTCCCTATGCAAGTAAACCCACAGTTTCCTTTCTGCATCATATTGCACACAAGGATCCCGTTCGTAGTGCAAACGGTCTAAGGCTCCACTAACAACTTGGTTAACTTGTGCATCAGACACATCTTCAACAATATATTGAGAATCTCTTATCAAAGTACAGACATCTGCTCTAGTGCCAATACTTCCAGGCAATCTAGCAGCGGCATCTCTCACAAGGCAAAGAATAGTAACATGTGGTGGCCGATCACGCTTCAGCATAAAATGATCCCGGGCTTTTGAAGTTGGCTTACCTCCACACCTTCTCAAAGGAGCAACAATGGACTTTTTACCATCAGCAGCTGTGTAGCAAAAGGCTCTGTCAGGAATTGAATACCTAAGAATTTCTTCCTTGCGAAAATAATCTCTCACTTCTTCTGAACTTGGGCTGATTGTACTAAGACTCCTCTGAGCTCTATGGTCCCTGAACCTTTCTTTCTCATCAATGTTGACCTGCATCAGCGCCAAAGGAGGAGAAGGAAGGCTTCCTATTTGCTGAAGAGTTTCTTGACCACTTTTCAGCCAATTAGCAAATGAATCTACCAACTTTACAAGCATTTTGTGGGAAAGATCCCACACTTCAGGTGATGTTACCTCCTCAACTGTCTCATGTTCTGAAGAATTATGAGAGACTGGGCCAACCCACGACCAACTTTTTGTGGATTTTTCATAAACCACAAGTGTCTTCCAACCCTTTGCTCCTAAAGGTGCTGTTCTTGATGAAAAGATCTTCAGAACTCCTCTTACTAAATCTTGAAGTGGTTCTTGAGTCTCAAGAATACTAGGATCTCCAGGGTTTGATTTCACACGGTTAACAATTTCCAAAACAGTAAGAGAAGGCACGTTTACTTGCCCATTACGCTCTGGATTGTCAACATTCATGTTCTCACTAGAAAGAACCCCATTGGCACTTCCATCATGATTTATGTTGATCTCCTCTATAGGATGGCCGACAGCTAAGGGATCTTCTGGAAGTGGAGCAATCATTGCCATACGAACTGCTGAAAGAAGATGGATAACGGAGAATGAAAAACTAGTATGCACAGTAGGCGTGATCAAAATAAATGGCTTCTTTACTGGTTTGGTTTCCGACTCCATATTTGTTGCTCCCATTTCTGTACCAGGTGGCTCAGAACCATCTATATCTGGAGTACCAGCGTCAGCCTCAATTTTCCTTTTACCCCGCTTCTTCAAGGAAGTCGAACCATCAATTTGCTGCTTCGGGTCAGATTGCAGGTTAGAATTCTCATCTCTACCATCCATGTCTAGGGCGTCCTTCCCTTTCCGCTTCTTCAACCCAGAGTTGGATCCTGCTAAAGGGCCCCCAGGTCTCTCATGATGATCACCGAGATGTGCTTCTACGCCTAGACCTTTCTTTCTCAGCTTGCCTGGTCCTTTATCTTCAGTTGCTATATGTGCTCCAAATGAGCCATCTTCCTCATCACCATTATCATGGAAGTAATTTGAGTGGCGTGCAGAATAATCATGATTGAGATCACTTTTATGCTTTCTATCAGTAGGGTAGGGCTTCAGCGAGGACCTGTGTAACTTTTCACCAGGATCTCTTAGCACTCGGCCATTCTTGCCCAATCTGGAAATCTTTTTGTAGTCACCATCGTCCTCTTCATCTTCTTCTCTACCCTCAATATATTTAGCTGAGAAAGGGAAAATGCTGTCATCCAAACCTCGGGCAGAATTACTCACAGAACCGCCATCACGAACCTTGCCCTTCTGCTTTGCTTTTGAAGGGTACATTTCTGCTTCTAGGCTATGCACATTTCCATCAAGTCCACCCATAGTTTTGGACAAGTATGGCGTTCTGCCAAGAGCCCGCGTTTCTTTTTTACCAGATTTAGTCTTCTTAGCATCCAAACCAGACTTTGCCAAAGAAATTCGGGAACTTTCCATGACCCCACTTGGGTAAGCCGATTTACTCCTCATCAGAGGATTGTTATCCTCATCATCCATGTCATCCTCATCATCTTCATCATCACCCAATTGCTCTGATGAGTCTGATTCTGTTTCTTCATTCCTAGTCGCCATTCTATTGCCTTTCAACACTGAAATGCCTGTGCCGCCATTCTGCAAAATATGGCTTTTGACCTTATCCTGTGGAAATTTTGGTCTTAACTCAGACTGTAAGAACCTATCATTTATCTGCGGTGAGGAAGCTCCATAGGCTTTAAAATTCTGATCAGGAGAGTCTCTACCTGCCTTCCATTTCTTGCCTCTGATATGCCAATCATCATATCTAGATGCTGGATCCAAGGAAAACGCCTCTCCTTGGGTCTTGCTAAGCCAAAATGGCTCTGATTGATCTACAGAGTCAACTTGATTCTTCAATAGAATCTGTGAAGTCTGTCCTTTCACACGCTTTGTCTTACCATAATCATAAGGAGTTCTCGTGTTATGTGATTTAGCCGCTGGCACCTTCACCTCCATCAACTGATTCACATTCTTGTTTCTGCCATAGGCAAGGAACTCCCTTTTCGAAGACAAGGGCGAACCCGTGTAGCTGTCATCAGCAAATTCATCACCCGTCAACATCCCATGTTTCTTCCTAGCTTTCATAAAACTAGCTTTGTCTGTCCCTTCACCACGTGCAAAATTTCTCTCTCTGTGGTAATCCATTTCATACATCAAATCATCAGCATCATCATCAACGATCATCTGATCTCTAATTCTGAGTGCTGCCCCTGAATCATATCCTGCAGCTTTATTCTGTCGAGGAAGTGTTACTGGTGAACCATATGGTCCAGACTTCATATCCATATTCTGAACAGAAGCAAAGCCACTTGCCATGTCTTTTGTTGAGAATGTCTTTGACCCACCCATCTTCAACATTCCCTTGGGATTCTGCTTTCCATGTTTCAGAGTTGATGGTCGTCCTAGCAGAGAAAATTCTGAATTTGGACTGATCCCATATGACAAATGACGACCCATTTTCTGAGAAAATTTCCTGTCATTGGGCTTTTTCCCCCACAAGCCTTCACCCGATTCCTCCCTTCCGGATGAATCAGACTCCATATCCTCCATCTTCTCATACATCAAATTCTTTTGACTCTTCATGATATTCAAAACCTGAAGCTTTTCTTCTATACTGTACCCCCTGCAGCTGAACCAAGCATCCCTAAGCTGATTAAGATTGGTAATCATACTGTTCTGATAATTTCTCAAGAGATGGTAGTGCTGCCGCTTCTGGAAGAAATTCAGACCTTGCCTATAAAGAGCAACCCTAGGCTCACACAAACCTCCCTTAAGCATATTGAACAAACACTTAATGGGGCTCCCGAAGTGGAAATTAGCACCAGAAAAAAGTTCCATCAATGTGCGCACAAAGGTTTCTTGGTCCATGTCAGGCAGGTAGCTAGTGAGGTTAAACCTGTCTTCATCAGTTAAACAATCATTCCACACATCAGCAGATAAAATATCTTCCAGACCAGGAAGATCATACAACTCGAAAGGAACGCTACAAGTCTGATTCTCAACTTGACAAAACTCAGCTCCCGTTTCCCCCAATTCCAGTAAATCGAAGTCATCTGACCCCGCCCCTGAATCAGCATCGTCAAACTCATCATCATCATCGTCTGATTCCACTGGGGAACTTTGCCGGCGAAGCTCGTCTTCATCACTGGACATACTGTCCTTACTAGCGGGAGAAAACTGCGAATCAAACCTCGAAGCCTTTAACTTGCTCTTCTCAATCGCCATCAAACACAAGAGAGACGAATTCTCAGGAAGAATCCACACTCCCAAACATGCCAATTTCAGAAATTTCTCCCAAACTCTACTAGCACTCAAAACCCTAGAAATTAGAACAGAAGGAAGCAATCTCAAAAACGATATTTGCGAGTGAAATGTGAGAGCACATACAAATCGAAGCGCGAAACAATCAAAATTCAAAATTATTGCAGAAAAAAACAACAAAGAGAAAATTGATCGAGCAAAATACCAAATTGCAGAACGGAAGCTGAGAGAAAGAGGAATCGGCGTCGTCCGAAGCACGAACTTGGAGACATCGAGAGCGGCGATGCAGGTGTGAGAGATTGGCCGAAGAAGGATACGCACAGAGAAAAAAGGAAGGCAATTGAGAAGAATGGGTGAATCTGAGGAACCCTAGAAGGAAGCGGTAGAATAAAAGCGAGAGAGACGAGGTTGCAGGAGATGAAGAAGACGAGGTGACGTGGAGTAGTGTGCGCCGTCTGATGCGAGAGAAGAGATAGAGTTGAAAAAGACGAAAAAGGGCAGCTAGAGAGATAGGCAGAGGGGATGGGGAGAGAGAGAAGCGTGTGCACAGAGGTCGACAGAGAGAGTGAGTGGAAAGGGTTTGGTTTGGCGTAGGAGAAAGAAGAATGGAAAGAAAGAGAAGGTGAATCGACTCGCCGAGTCACCCCAATCAACTCGCCCCCGGGTCACGATCACGATTTGCATTTCACCGGTATTTAACATACAACCGCTACAATCCTAGTACGCAGTGACCCTTGTGCCCTCACTCTCTTTTCGTTCCAAGTAATTAATGTGAAATTATTTGTTTTCATACAAAAGTTTTAAGGAAATTTTAATTTCACACTACATATCGCGTCTCTTTCTCTTTTGAAACGACAATAAGACTTCTTGTGTGGCGATGACGGTAGATACGTCGAGCGGTCCCAGGCCATGTCGACACAACCAACAATAGGAGAGAGGGAGAAAATGGTTATGGAGGGCTTCGAAGACAAGATGGGGATGTCTATGACGGAAATCGAGGTCCCAATGGAGGAAATGGACGACCATGGGGCCTGTTTCATCCACACGGTGGGCAGAAGGCTTCTCTCAGACCGATCCAACAATTGGTTGCCCACACAAATGTGATGGTGGATCTCTGGAAGATTCGTGATATGGTGGTCTATCCACTAGGGGACTAACTCATAAAATGGGTGTGGCAAACACAACAATCGTCAAGTAGTATTTTCGGTTTTTAAGTCCGAGTTATCGTACCCAAGGGAGCAGTTGAGCGATCACTTAGTTCTTAACATGTTACTCAAGCTATTTCTAAAATAATGTGGTTTTATTTTGAAAAATGATTATTGAATTCAAAAGCAATGTATTGTAAAGTCCAATGAAAATCATAGACACAATTTCAAGATGGTATTGACATCAGAAAGAGAAAGTGATTTAGGGCAATGACGGGGTCATAATAGACAGATACATATCAGGGTTCGACTTACCATTACACACAAGACTAGTTTAGAGAGAACAAGAATTTTCTCACATGATGCTAAACATCTCACGATCGAATTAGGATCCTATTAGCATCTAACCATAGAATTATCTATAATCTCGGTGTAGAGAGACCTAAAGCACTACGTTTCATGAATTCCTTTAGCTTTTGGGGTTGTAATCCTATGGCTATTGCACTCGTGTTAACCTAGCTATCTGATTAAAACCCAAGTTATTGTATAGTTCCTATTTCCTCCTAGTATTTTCATTTCTCAAGTATTGAATCCTAGAATCTTATCGTGTATTAATTGACCAACAAAATCAAGCATTAAGATCAAAACATACAACCCCTAACTTACATACAAATATGCAAAGGTAAGAACGAATCACGTTAATGTGTTTGTTCGTATTATTTCCCATATGTCCTATATCATTAGAAGTTTACTTCATAATGATTTGGTGAACACACACAAGATGCAGAGAAACTTAGAATCAACATAATAAACAAGTAGAGATGATACAAATACCGATTTATGATTGAATTTCTTGAAAACCTTCAACTGTTGCTAAACCAATACACTTTATCTCCCTTAATCTCCAAGCCCTAGATCTCAAAAGTATGTTTGTCTCTTTGAAAATCGTAAATCCCCTTTACAATACGTAATTTCCCTATTTATAAGCTTTAAAAGCGTAGGGAAACTGAACTGACCGTCCGTGGGGAGTTGCGGCACGGTCCATGCATAAGACCACGATGGTCTGGGCACGGTCCATGCATGAAGGGGCTCAAAAACAGAGAGCTTCAACATTCGTAAGGCATCGCGACACGACCTATACTTGGGTCTGTATCACTTTGAGGAGCGGATGTCCATGGCTCTGGCCCGCATCAGAACGTAGCTACTGAATTCCCTTCGATTTGATATTTTACGGGCGAAAATCAGAGTTGGATGATAAAGTTATGTCTTTCGCAAGATCAGTCAGACCCCAAGATTTCTTAGGCTAATTTTTTTTGCTCCATTTAGCTTCAAAACTCCTTATTTCGCTCTGAATTCCTTAATACACCTGAACAAAGACCAATTGCACAAATAGAAAGAAGAGTGCATCAAATCACATAAGCCCGAGATTGAAAATCTCAAGAATGTGAGCTAAAAACATCAAAAATCGATACATTTTATGTTCACATCAGGGCGCTTGGTCTAACAGCAGAGCCATGGGTATTCCATAGGACCTTCTTGGTTTTGGCAGAGCTCACTCCCCGCATACAACTCTCTTAGACTTGGTGTTCCGACTTGTTGACCACAACGACTAGTCAACCGCCCAATCATACGTCGCCACATGTCTCCATTGTGGGGCCAACAAAGAAATCAATTGTGCTTTTGGATTGTTCTATATAAATGATAATGAGTTATCTGATGATCATAAATTTAAATTATGGTAAAGATACAAAATTCTTAATTCTTAATCCTATTAAAAATCACTTTTTCGGAGAAAGGGTGGTATCAAGTTGAAGTCGAGTCGGATTGTTTAACAGTAGAGGTGGCCAATATAAGTTGGAATTTTTTTTATCTAGCTACACCTAACACGATTTTCATCTAGTTACACCTAACTATATTTTTTAATCTGGAAGATACCCTAACTTTCCAAAATGTTCACATTCGTACCATGTTCTGCATCACTTCTGGTTCATCCATTTAAACTACAGGACCCTTTGTTTTGATCCAAAGTCCTGCCATTCACCGAAAGAACACAATACCCATCAAATAGTAGAGAAAAGTCTAAATATGGGGTTGAAAGTCTACATAAACTCGATAATTTGTGATACTTTAGGTGTTAAGATGCGTCCACATCAATCATCTATGATTATTAGAAATAAAAGTTACACATATTTAATATATACATTAATAATAAATATATAGAATGATTAATAATAAATATTTAAGATAAAAATACAGCTCGATTTTTACCACACTGGCACCGACATTTGAGAAAAAATTATATTTTTGTGAAAATTTTACGAAGTTAATCGTCTCGGAAAGCTTTTTATTTTTTAGATAGCTTGAGAAAATTTAGATTGTTGTGGAACTAACATGATACTTATAACATCTCCAACATCAGCGAAAGTTTGACAAAAAAATAGTTGACATTAGTAAACGAAGAGCTAAGCGTCGCTTGATTGGCCCAACAATCGGCGAAAGAAGCTTGGCACAACGATATCGACACTGAAATAAGCACCGATGACTCGATGTTCTGACTCATTGACCACAACCGCCCAACCATGTGTCACCAAGGACCAAAAGATAAATAAATGGTGCTTTTGGACCGTTGGAGGGTGAAGGAACATCAACACCAACGACACACTGAGGCCTACATCCAGATAAAAACACCGTAATAGATTACGATGCAAGGATCTACAATTAGGGCTGGGAAAAATATCCGGACGGGTGAACACCGACTGGATTTATCACCAGAGAGTCTGTAACCGGTGGTTTCTAACGTCTTTCCAACGTTAAAATCATCAAACCAGGTAGAGAATGGGTGGAGCCTGGTTCAAGAAATATGGAACCACTGGATTGAAAAACCGACCGCCCATAATAGGTCATATTAAGGCCCATGTTGCTTTAGTGAGTCCAAAACTAACCCCACATGGCCTATTATTGAAGTCCATTAATTAGTATCTAAATCCCAACGCGTTAATTGAAGTACATAATTCTCAGACCTATTTATTACACCGTCTTTCTTCTTCATTTCTTTGACAATATTGCCGTTCATCTAACCCCTGTTCTCATTTCCCCCTCTCCGTCCTCATATCACGATGCTCAGGCATACCCTATCATCCTATTTCCTTACTCAGTCCCCTTATTTTATCCCTCTTCTTCTTCGAGAGTTTCCAGGTAGTCATTGCTATGGCTAAAACGCTGCCTATGAATTTTTCGAGGAGGGACGATGTATTGTAGATGCGTTTGACGAGGCTGTTAGCATTGGTGTTGCGATAGATTCGCCGAAACTTCATTGTTCCTCAATGGAAAAGAACAAGTAATTGGAATATTTAGGTGTAAGAAGACCAAATTAGGACAATCCATGTTCTGTAAAACACAAAACGAAGTAGTGAACATTGGTATATCTAGGGTTGGTCGATTAAAACCGGTAACCAACCAACAAGTATAATAGTCGGATTTTTAGTTAGTTCCCGATCCCGATGTTGACACTAACGTTCATTACCGAAAAAACGGTAATTTTGGTTTGGTGGTGAGGGTTAGGCTCATGTTTGGTTAACCGATCAATCCCCACCCCTGCCCATAATCGACAAACTCATACCTATCTCAAAGAAGACTTCATCGAGCACATTAGTTCTTATTTGGAGATGATGAAAAAAATATACTTTATGCTCAACAATATTTCATTTCAATTTTCACATCATAGTGTATTTTTTGTTTTCTCTAATAAAATTTTAACTTTATGTTATTTTTATTAATTCAATAATTTATGTTTGAGTCAAACTGTTAAATCAAATAAATATTATTTATTAACGTGACTAATAGAAGAGAAAGCAATTGAAAAATAGCTATACATCGAAGTATCGAACTACTTAAGTCAAACAAGAACTTAGCGACTATCGATGTTCTTAGCAATAGAGTGTTAACCACACGATCCTTAACAAGAGAGTGGTAATAGTTTATTGGTTTCCACTAGATACTTGTATGTACTTTTCGAAAACTAACTTCAACTTGTTAAGATTTGATCCTTATATTTAGATGATATTGAATTCATAATTATTTGACCAAATAACCAAAGTTGTATTAGTAACTTTCATTTTTTGAAAGAGAAGTATCATTAAAAATAACTAAATTAATCGGAAGCCGGAAAACTCGTAACTCATAGGTTACATATTAAATCTTAAATGCAAAATTAAGAACTAAAACTAGACCCATATAATAAAAACAGAAAACTTAATGAACATGGGCTTACCAATGAAATCATGAAGATCATCTAGTACTCGAACATTATCGGGTGAGTGACGACCTCTCTAGGGATATTTGCTAGATGATTGGGTAGGAGGCTTGCCTGATTGTTCCTTACTGTGCTGGTATGGTGCAATTGGAATTTTCTCTCGTTCTAGTTTACACCCCCCGGGGATAAGTGTGAAGACCTCATAGATTTATGTCATGCAAACTAACTAACATGTTGGGAGTCGAATGTATACCTGATGGTGTCGGTGCTACCCTAATATGGTGGTTGAGAGGTATCAGCCTAACAACCTATACCTATCACTCGAATAGCCGAGCGTGCTTCCCACCCCTCGCCCCTTGCAATATTACCATAAAAAAACCTGGTTGTGTCGATATCAATCTCCTGAAAAACCTCTAAGACGTGTCCGGTACGGAAATCTGTTTGACTGTTCCAATCGTCGCGAAAAGAAATTGGTCACACAAATTCATCCTAAATCACAAAAAGCCTTAGGGAACTCTACTTTCAACGAGAAAAAGATGACGCATGCACTAATCCTTTCTCTGTAATGGTTGGCTCTGACCATAACAAGCAAAACATAGTGCTCAATCTCCTATTTACGCCAATGGTATGAGACGACAAGCAACGTAGTTTTGGATCTGCGAAGGGTTTGAAGAACGCTCTTGTACCCAGAATTGTATTTACCGCCCTTCGTGGAAAGAACCAGACTGTTGTTATTGCTTTCATGGGTCATCAACGTCTTCTTTACCGCCGCCCTGTTTGTAGAGGAGAAAGGACGGCGAACGAACTTTCCACGACCGTAGAAATGAAGATCCGCCTGGACCCCACCGCCACCACCTGGTAACAAGAA
>JAYMSV010000185.1:0-20337 GCA_036897745.1 Erodium moschatum
GGCTGGGACGGAGGAGGTGGTTCAATCCAGCTCCGACGAGCCCATGGCGAGGATGGTGTTCGGGCCGACTGCGACCATGAAGGAGGCGCAGGAAGCTACTTCCGAACTCAAAGAGGCTCTGGAGCAGTATGTGCCCTAATTTTGAATTTGAGTTTGATTTCTTATATGAATTGTGCCTAATTGCTGAATTTAATTGAATTTGATTAATTTTGTTGTCTGTGAATTGATTGTTATGAAAATTAGTTTATATGGAATGAATCTGAAATCATGATTGTTCTGTGCTTTCATGTGATCTCTAACTTATCATGGATTTGCCAAATAAACTGATTTGTATCGTTTTCTTGTTGAATTGATTTATCATCCAATGTTATTTTTTGAACACATGATGTTTCAGGGTATATCTATCATCGGATTCGACTGGTTGGGTTCCTACTATAATTAGTCGGGTCTCGGGCATGTCTGCACTATCAAACTCTGAACATACTGAGACCAAACCTTGTGTCACTTCTGAGATGATTATAGCTGATCCAGCTCCAAATACTGCTCTTCAGGCATTTAAGTTGCTCAGTGAAAGTTCTACTGCGCAGGTTCTAAAAGCCATTTATTTCCTATTACCTTACTCGTGTTTAATGTGTATCGTCGGGCTTACTTAAATGATGTCTGTATGACTGTATCCTTGCTCTTTAAGATTATCTGAGTTCACTTGTATGCTCTCATTTGTTTCTTATGCCATTTCTTTTTACTTTTGTTCATGCTGTATGAGTTTCTGTGATTTTGTATGTGTCTGCTCCATTTTGGAATAATGCCTCGGTTGCTTTCAGGGTAGTTTAGTATTTCAACAGTCGTAGACTTCCCTATGCTTACTGTAGAGAACTTGATCAACTAATCAGGTTTTCGAAAGTTGTAAGTGTGTTCAAGATTGTGGTTGATAGAATTGCTATTTGAGGCTATAAATGATCGTTGGAAGTTAAAGGCGCAACTTTATTTACACACCTTTGGTGACTTTTGATTCTCAAATAGGTTATCAGCAACCCACTGTCACTCGTCGTTATTCATAAAAACAAATATGGATTCTGTTCATTTTGTTTGAAAAAAATATATGAAAATTTTGACTATGTGTTCGTCATAAAACAACCGCCTATTCAGTGTGAATCTTTTTTTTTTACTAATAACGAAAGGCGATGGTGTCATTGGAAACCCCTCATCTTTAGGGCGTGTTTTTGAGAGTCCAAGGTCGTTGAGGGGTGTAAATAACGTTTTTCCAAAGTTCGACCTTTTTTGAAGAGAAATTGCAAGGTTACTACTTGTTCTGTTTGCTCAAATGGGCTATATTTATCAGCATTGTGTTTAGAGCAAAATGTGATGATCTGTGGTTAGCTCTTCAACACTATTAACACTGATTGATGAAACTAACTATGAGAATTCACAATGTGTTTTAACAGACGGTTGTTGCTTCGATTGCTTGTGACCAAAATGTCTGGAATGCTGTGTTGAGCAATCCTATGCTGGTGGAGTTCCTCGAGACTCAGAAAAGCAGTATGAACCGTGCCATTCCTCTTCTCTAATCTTTAGCCTTCCTTTGCCATGTTTCATCTTGTTTGCAACATGTTGTTTTCAGCAGGCACTCAGTTACAAGAAATGGACAAGGAGAGTGTTGCTGATTCTGATTCTCAGTACCAGGATACTCAGAAATTCGAAAACATACCAGATTACAGCCTTGCTGGAAGGGCTGGAGCTGGGTTTGCTGATGTGATGCAGAGTATCAAGGTAAAAGTGCTTCAAATGGTCAGCGGTGTGTCCGATATCCTCCAGAGCATCTTCGCCCCTTCAGCAGCGGATCACAAAGAGGCTGATGGAGACTCCAAGTTCTCTGCCAAGAAGGATCTGACTCAGGCTGCACCTCTCATGGGATTGGCAGTGCTGGTTATCATGGTGGTTCTGCTCAAGCGAGTTTAGCCTGAGAATTTGCCGAAGTTACAGATTCAAGAAACTACTCTCTGAATCTCAATATTTAAAAGACTGAAATGTGTTCCTAGTTAAACTATCTTATGTTATGCTTTAATGTAAGGATGTTTGGTGATTTAGTTTATGTACAGAGCTTTAGGGATTATGGTTTTTCTTATTAGTTCCATTTAGGAAAACAATTATATCAAAAACTGCATCATCCGTTCTAGTATTAATCTTCCTCAGAAAATCTACATATTACAGACATCAACGGTTGTCTGAGCCAGTGACCAACACCATGAGACAAAAAGGGTAGTAAACAACCGGTGGAACGATCAGTATGACAGTATCCTAGACTGGTACGGTAAGAACAACGGGACAAACAGCTCCGAGAAACGTGACAAGAACAAAATCAGCAAGCCACTTCACATGGCTCACCACCAAGTTAAATTATAATCAATTTGGTATTTATAAAAATCGACTAGACACGATTTGATATATCTACCCACTCTTACTGTCTTGAACAAATTAATTGAGAAAATCGGATCAATGTTGTGGAAAACAGGTGCTTAAATATGTGGACGAATTTTTACCACACTTAAAAAATCTATCGTGAAACTGGACCGTCTCTTACCAATCATATCTTATAAATTAACCTCATCTCTCTCTCTAAATAGGTCATCTGGTTAGAATTCAAGAAGCTCTCTTTAATCTGCCCCTAATAAAGGTCTTATTTCGGATTTTCGAGGATCAATTAGAGATTGTGGTTACCACTCAGGAACGTTAGATTGTAGCAGATGTTTGGTTGAGTTTTAAGACGCTGTGTCATAATTTTGTTAACTGTGTTTGTATTCATTCCGGGGTTGAGAGTTGAGAACAATTTATCGCGCTGAACATTTGTTGAGCTTCCTAAGACGACTGATAGGCGTAACACTTATATCATGTAAGGTCCCGTTTTAACAATGAAACTTATTTCAAAAATATAAAAAAACTCTCAATACTGGCCTTACAGAAGCTGGTCATCGGTGGGCTAGGAAGTTTGGGCTTTATGGTGGGCTAGGAAGTTTGGGCTTTATGGTGGGCTTAATAGGAAAAGCCCAATAGCCTAGGGCGACACTCTTCTATCCTCCCAAACCCTACTTATCTTCCTCCCTCTTCCCATCCGCAGAAACCCTAACCAAAAAAGGACAGACGAAATGGGTCGTGTAATCAGAGCTCAGCGTAAGGGAGCGGGTTCGATCTTCAAGTCCCACACCCACCACCGCAAGGGTCCCGCTCGGTTCCGCTCCCTCGACTTCGGCGAGCGCAATGGCTACCTCAAGGGAGTCATCACAGAGATCATCCACGATCCGGGCCGCGGAGCGCCGCTCGCCAGAGTCACTTTCCGCCACCCCTTCAGTTGCAAGCACCAGAAGGAGCTCTTCATCGCCGCCGAGGGCATGTACACCGGACAATTCGTCTACTGCGGGAAGAAGGCCAACCTCATGGTCGGGAACGTCCTCCCCCTGAGGTCCATCCCGGAGGGAGCCGTCGTCTGCAACGTCGAGCACCACATGGGTGACCGCGGTGTGCTCGCTAGAGCCTCCGGCGACTATGCCGTCGTTATCAGCCACAACCCTGATAACGGAACTTCCAGGTATGTGATTGTGTGTTGGGATTTCTTCATTTTGATTCAGATCCAAGCATAATGTTTGTGGATCTCATGAAAATGTTGGATTTTTTGTATTAATTTTCTATTTTTAATACCCTATATGATCATATGAATTATGATATCCGTGTTTATTCATTGGTTTTGATTATTGCACTTTGTATGAGAGCCTATTGATATTGAGATCAAGAAATCATTATACATTTGTAGATCTTAGTGCCTTTTTTGAATTACTTATACCATCAAGTTCCTATTTTCATTCGTATTTATTTGTTTCAATTTCAACCAGATTAGATTACTCTATATATGCTGAGTTTTATCATTCAGATTTACATCCTATCTATTGTCATTGTAGTTTCTAGCATACATAAACTGGGTTTTGTTGGTCTCGATGTTTGTTTATTAGCAGATCATGTAATAGAATTTTCTTAGGACATAGTTGTTATTTCGAGGAGGGGTGTGTTTTATATCTGCTGTGGCGATGTTGTTAATGCCTGGCTTATTGTATTTGTGGGCTAATTTTGATATGTTATTCACATTTCCCATATTGAATTTCTTGGAACATGATTCACTCATAAGCAATGTATGGCTCGAATAAGAATACTATGTTAATCCAAGGAGAGGTGAGTTATATATCTGTTGTGGCAATGAACTTGCGTCTGTTAATGATTGGTTTATTGTTTTCATTTCTAATTCTCTTGCTTACTTTGCCATATCTGTGGTCATTGCATTCTACTGTTCTTACTTGAGCATTTTTGGGTTGTCAGGATCAAGCTTCCTTCAGGAGCTAAGAAGATTGTGCCCAGTGGGTGCAGAGCCATGATTGGACAGGTAGCTGGAGGAGGTAGGACTGAGAAGCCCATGCTTAAGGCAGGTAATGCTTACCACAAGTACCGTGTGAAGCGTAACTGCTGGCCCAAGGTCCGTGGTGTTGCCATGAACCCTGTGGAGCATCCCCATGGAGGAGGTAACCATCAACATATTGGTCACGCCAGTACTGTTCGCCGTGACGCTCCACCTGGGCAGAAGGTTGGTCTCATTGCTGCCAGAAGAACTGGTCGTCTCCGTGGTCAAGCTGCTGCTACTGCATCAAAGGAGAAGTGATCTTTGCATTCGAGAATTTAGGCATTCTGGCCTTTGTTTTCTTGTTTCCATTATTATTTAGTTTAAGATTATGGATATGTTAAAATAGTTTGCTATGTTATGATTTTGACAGTTTTGTTTAATTTTGCTGATTATATCCTTTCTCAGTCGAAACATAAATTTTCTAAACTTGTCTCTCATTGAAACTAATATCAGAAAAGGAAATACAAACTGAAACAGGGAATAAAAACTACTAACTAAAACGGGAAATAAAATGGCAAACCAAAACATCGGCAAGTTTACGATCTACCTAGTTCTGCATGCTCCTGAGGTATTTGTTGTACCTTCTACGTTCAGCCTTATTCGTTACTGAATTCCCTTTGTCCCTCATATTCGCCTTCTTTTATCCTTCAGAACAGACTTCTCGTGTGGAGGTCATCTCGGGATTGGTTGGTGTATTCAGGTCAGACTCTTTGGTGTGTAGGAGCCTTTCTCGTCCACCTTGTCTGCTTGCCTGCTTTACTTTCGACAACTGCTTTATGTTGGGGTTGGGGCTCAAGAGGCGAAAAAAATTGACATTCCACTTTGGTTGGACTTCATAAATCTTCCAGCTTTGTGAGTGAAATTCATGTCCTCCTTATTTAAGTATTTGATTTTTGTTTTCTCAATCAATTGGTCTTCTAAGCGAACGCTTTTGTAGATGTCGGAAAGTTAGGTGTAGTAGCTATGTAACTTGGTGACCTTGATGTTCATCTGCTACTAATGGTTCTTGCAATTCTTCCATTCGTGTATTGGATCGCTCAGCTCCCTCATGGCCCGCATCTCCTCATGGACAGAAATCCATTACCCCACCGTCTTTTTCGCCTTCCCACCAATGTTATCAGTGGAGTTGTTGAACCATTCTCGACATAGACGTTTTTCCTCCGCAAGTCATGATAAAGCTATTTTTACATAGCTGTTGCACTCCAAACTCAAGTCATAATAAAAATTCAAACTGAGGGGAAAGAGAATGATATGTTTGTGAATTATAATCTTCAAACACAAATTATCATTTTCCATCCATAATTTTGTCACTATTTTCAACTCCTGCTCTTGGTGGATTTCCGGGCTCGAACTATTGACCTTAACTCAGAAGTTGAAAATTTAACCTGCAAATAAGAGAGGGAGAGGTAAGTTCATATTACAGAAAAAAGATTGTTTCATCAATTCAAGTTTTGACAAAAATTGCACTGAATGTGTTTGGTTAGAGAGAAAGAGAGACCTGTTGTAGGGAGGGAAATAAGTAGGGTTTAAAGAGATGGTGAAGAGAGTTCTTAGTACATTGGTCATCCCATTCCAATTGGTTCCACCATAACTCATCTCCCATTATCTCTTTCAATCTATTGTTTTCTACATTTTGGCTACTCAGTGGCAGCTTCCTCAGCTGATCACACAAGTTCACTTCGATTCGTTCTACACTCAGCCATGTTTCTCTCAGGTTGCTCTTCACCAATGTCCTAAGCTCAGGAAGACATGTCAACTGAACTGTTCCAAGGTTAGGAACAATCTTTTCATGCTCTTGTTCCTCTGGACTAGTACTATGTTCATACTTAAACACCGCCTCCAGTTCACGACAACCTTGTATCCTCATCTCTCTCAGGTTCTCAAGAACTAGGCCACGACCAAGCGAGAGTAAGTACCTTATTGATCCACAATCCTTGACAAACAGAGATCTTAGCTTACGAAACCTGAGCCCGAGAAGGCCAGCTAGTTCTGAAATGCTTCCCATATGGCTCATAAAGCTGAGATGAAGCTGCTCCAAGTTGGGAAGTAGATCCATCTTGGCTTCACACCCTGCTCCTGATCTGGTGAAGTTGGTGTTGACAATGTAGAGTGATTTCAAAGCAGAGAAGCAAGCATTGCTGTTAAGTGCCATGTTTTGCAGCATGTGGTTCAAGCCTCCACAACTGTCCAGCTTCAGATAAGTTGCATTGGTGTTACTCAACAAGTGATCTATTCTTACTTCTCTTGAGACATTAGAGATGGAATCGATTATTATCCCCTTCTTCACCTCACAATGTGTAGACAGGCCAATGTAGAGTTGGAATGATACTAATCTATGAATCCAAGTGAGGTTCACTGTCAAATTGAGAGCTGTCTTGGGCTGCAGTCTGATGGATAATGTTCTTAGTCTCTCAAGACATCCTAACTCTTCTAAACTTGCTTCTGAAGGTGCCCCGTCTCCCCAAACATACTTGCTTCCTTGCATTTCGAGTATCTCTAACGACAATAACATGGGAAAAACTCCATTGGGTATGCTTTCTAGGCCTTGAGTACTCAACAGATACAATTCCCTTAGCTTGCTCAAGTTTTGCATTCCTCTTGGCAAAGCTCTGATACCGGTTTGGGACAAGTCAAGAACTTGGATAGTTCTCAGTGTTTCCCACCCGGAAATGGGGAGTTCCTTCAGATTGTTGCATCCTTTTAAAACAAGTGTTTTCAGGTTGGAAAGTTGCACGATCGAGCAAGGCAAGGTTGATATTTTTGTGCCACTGATACTCAAGACCTTTAATCTTTGAAACCCTTGTAGGAATTCCTCTGGAATCACTTCTAGATTCTTGTTGCCTTGTAGAAACAATGTAGATGCTCCGGAGCAATCTAGATTGTTGCCAAGGAGGCTTCTGATATTGTTGTTCATGAAAGAAACCCTCTTTAGAGAGTCTGCAGATTCAACTTCTGGAACTTGAGTCAATCCAATCCCTGCTCGAACGAATGACTTGGATCCATCCTCCACAGAGGATGCGATCCATATAGCAACATCACGAACCACATCATGCATCTTCACTGTCCTTTCTTGATCACCAGGCTCTAGCAAACATGCATCCTTTAGGTTTTGTACCAAGGCATTTCCTCGGTTGAGAGAACGCTCGTGATCCAATTCTTCCCCAATCAAGCCTTCCCCAACCCAACACTGCACAAGCTCACTGATTTTGATGGAGAAGTCCTCAGGATATAAGCAACAATACAAGAAACAAGATTTGACACCCTTACCTTGTAACCTGTCATAACTCCATTTCAATGGCTTGAACACCTCCTCCTCCATGTCCTCTGCTAAAGGCACCGATCTCTGCAACTCGCTCAACGCATCGTGCCACAATGGGATTGATTCTTTCCCCCTCATAGCTGCCCCAACAATGACAATGGCTAGAGGCAATCCACTACATTGCTTCACAACCTCTTCTGCAATGGGTTTGATACATTCTGAATCCACCACTCTCCCAACAGTTGAGCTAAACAATCTCCAAGACTCTTTATGATTCAAGACATTTACTTTAACTTGCTCGTCGGTTTTCATCTGAATACAAACCCTCAGAGACCTAGATGTTAAAATGACTTTACCACCCACATGAACTTGTGGCTGTGGGATCCCCAAGAGGTTTAAGTCAATGGCTTGCCAAACATCATCTAAGATGAGCAGGAACTTCTCTTCCCTCTGAAGCCTCTCATGGAGTCTAATAGCCATCCTATCTTCATCGCTTTCGCCTACAACTAAACTTAATCTCTCTGCAATTTGTGTTTGGACCCTCTTCCTGTTGAAATCTTTAGACACTGTGACCCATATCACCATGCCATGAGGCTGTGTAGAGCCATGAGACTTGAGCTTGTTGTTGAGGTTCTTCACAAGGGTGGTTTTGCCTACACCACCCATACCCCAAACACCAATCCTCCTCACCTCATCAGATCTGAGCAAGTCCATAACTTTGGCAAACCCATGTGACATAGCTTCACAAGGGTGGTCTTGGATTGAGGTTGTGGGGATGTACTCAACTGGGTGTGTTTGATTATTGATGGCTATGATTCGATCCGGTTGAAGATCAAAATCAACAAGTCTCTCAACCTTCTTGAGGGTCTTGCTCAGCTTGATGCTGAGGCCACAATTGAAGAGACAACCTGATGGGGTTGTGTTGTGTGGTGGCATACCAGGTTGTGTCATGGGATCTGCCACAATTATAATCTCCTCGACTTGTCTGAGCCACTCCTTGGCTTGTGGTGTTGGAAAGTTTCCATCTTTGGCTGCTGCTTCGAGCTCTGAGCTCACATGGTCTTTTAGATCTTTCAGAATCCTCTGTTTCTGCTGCAGGGCTTTGAGGTTTGATTGTAGTTTGAAGAAGTTCTTGGTGTTGTGATGAACAAGCTTGGCACAATCCACAAAGGCAGACACAAGTAAAGCCATAGCTCCTACTATTTCCATGACTGAGTGGTGATGAGATAACATATGTGTGGTGTAGATTGAAAGGGTAGAATGGGAAATTAAAGACTACAAGATGTGTGGCTAAGACCGTGAGGACAAAAGCTGAAAAAAAAATGATTAAAAGTCATGTGGTATCATGTGATTAATGAGTATTGTCGGCTAGTCAAAAGAGATCTGGTTCATTGATATCTTCACAAAAACAAGTTTAATATCGTCAACAGAAAGAATGATCTGGGCATTCTGGGTCACGACCTCCAGCGAGGAAGGGAACGAGGACCCTTGAGTAATGATTTGGACCACAACCTGGGCGTCATTGAGGATGAAGACACGGGACCAACCCTTGTCTCGGATCTAGTGAAGGGCAACCATAATAGCCCGGGCTTACACGGTAATATTCAGGCAGATTGTAGTGATAACCATATTGAGCCCGTCCATGATAGTACCAATCTCTTAGCGGAAGAAGAGGTTTTAAGCAGGCTAGTTCATCTCCTGAAACACCAAACCGTCTACATTTATCGTCATAGTCCCTCGAGAAGGAGGAGTCCAGGACACGTCCTTAGAGAACGTGTTGGGAAGGGGTTGATGTTTGGGCCAAGGCAGAGCATCTCTTCAGTGGTTGAGGTTGGCAGACGCGTCTCCACATCGCTGGCCATCGGGGTGATATCCCTCCAAGCTTTCTCAATTCTAGCCTTTCATATTTCCCACAACCAGTGAGTTGCGAATTGTGTTTTGGTCTCCGACCCCAATCGTAGTCAAGTTCTACCATTCCGCAAATGTGGTGGTGAAGATAGAAGTGGGCATGTTTCCCAGATCGAGCAAACAACTTCGTGCGAAGTGGCATGAAGAAAAATGTGGGTAGTAGTCTCCTCCTCCTGCCCGCACATGGGGAATTCGCGAGAGATATTGGCAAAACGAAGACGGATTCTAGTAGGTACTCACTATACCAGGAAGTCACTTGGCCAATGAAATGAATAACGTTGTGGTTCAAGTTTTCACACTTGGTCGACGAAATATGTATTCGTCGACCAAGTGACACCAATCCAGATGAAAACAAACGTCGATCAAGTCCCATCTTGGCTGAGGATTTCAAAGATCGTTGCACAAGTTTGGTTATTTTGACCAACGTATTTCCTTTCTAAGCGTGAATATTTATTTCGAGAAAATTCATTCCATGGGTAGGAGAGGAATTAGAAAGGCCGAGAGACCAAATACACGGTTACGAAAGGATTTCTACAAAGGATCTCAAGATGGGCACACCCATTACAAATGACAAAAAAAAACAAAAAAATCTCAGAGAAGACAAACAGAGAAAAAACTGTAAAGACCAATGGTAAGACGTCAACAAAACAAAGGGACCAACGCCCCATACAAATATCCTCATAAAACTCATCCAACCAAAGGATCTCCACAAATCTAGAAAACTTCACCTTCTCAACCGAACAATCATGGCCTGAGAAACTACGACTCAGGAAGACTGCAAAACCGAGATAAAAACGACCAAGAGAACACTACATGGTGGAGTCTAAGATAGTCCTTAACCCATTCACTCCTCTCGGAAGTGAAATACGGGTCATCGAAGAGCTTCCTAGGTACCTCAATCTCCAAGTTGCGAAAATGCTCAATTACTAAGAGGTATGATAATTACTTTCTGACTAACTCCTTGAACGTAACCCCAGGGATCCAGCGGTCTAAATCATCTCTCTATCCAAATATCGAGTCTAGTAGATAAATCTAGGTGGAGAAGTGTTATCCTTTGCAGACATATGGCTACGCAATATATCATATTGAATCTCGTAAATTGGTGTCACCGCAACCATTGTCGGAACAATCCCTTGAGTATCAAGATAAGTAAGTGGTTCAGATCCCTTATATGTCTGGTTGACATGACAGGGTTCTGGTACAACAACTTGACCGGGCGAATTTGAAATCCCGCGTCCAACCTCTGGCCTTGAACAGGAGGCGACGCCGATTGAGAAGTCATGATGCATCTCTTTCGATGGACGACATCTAGTCTATCGAAATGAGATAAACTCATAGGAAAATTCCCTTCACCGAACTCCAAGATCACCTCCTCCAATTATGTGAATGGAAGCTTGGACTAAATCAAAACAAAAGCAGAGGTGAAGAAATCGCAAACACAAAGTCAAAACTGACCGAAAGAACATAACCAATTTTACGGAAAATCGCTTCCATCGATTCAATTGTATGGCCGTGCAATGGATGCCTTGAGGGTGACATGCACGCCTCGGAATCGAAGACATCGTCCCGTCATATACTAAGGTTATGGATTTTAGGGGAAATGAAATCGTGCATGAAAATGGAATTGGGAGAGCCTCATCTAGATGTGAATGACAAAGCGAGTTTGAGGCAAAATGATCCAGTTACTGAAATTGGTTGTTACGACCCTCTAGTGGTGAATATAATTGAAGCAGATTTGATCCGTATGAAGACCGTCGGTAATGAATTTTTTTTTACCGACGATCTAGAGATTGTGTTACATTTCGTCGACCATGAAAAAATTAGACGCTCTAAGACCGATGGAACTTGTTCGACGATACGAACATTGGTAAGTTTTGAAGCCGATGAAATTTACTTTAAGGCCAACGATTTGCGTTCGTCGGCCAAAAAACTTTTTGTAATGGTTACTTGCAAGCAATTGCCTGTATGCGCCGGAGAAAAATATCATTTTTAGTTGGATTGGGAGGCGCCATATCAACATCCAGGAAGGTGGATTGAGAGTAGGAGTGTCCTGAGATCGAATGTCTCTAATGATTTTTTAGCCCATATTGGAGGAGTAGATCCCTTTGGTGTTCGCATACCAATTGCACCCATCCTTCCGTCTAGTAACCGAGAGGGGGATAACAAGGATTTTGTCATGGTCTCTAAGGTCATATATATCACGGATTATTGCCTCATCCCATTGTCGTTACTCCACAACCATGAGCCCCTGAACATTTTGGTCCACAATAGAGGCAAATGTCGTGTGTGTCATCAAGTTTGTCCAAATAAGACACAATGTGTTCATAATCTGGGTGGTGTTTCTTGGCCCTATCACCCACAAAATATTGTGGCGTATAAGGTTCTTAGTGGAAAAATGTTGCTCCATATGCAACTTGGGTTGTTTTCAATCTGCGCCGATAGGAAGGCCCCCTTGGAATAGTATATGGTTTCATAACCCGACCCACCAAAGATTTGTCCAATGTAATTAGGCACCATGCTTGTTTGCCTAAGAGGGCTAGGTCGACATCATGGAGGTTGTGAAAACCTATACCCCCAATTCCCTGGGTTGATAGAGGCGATCCCAGTGATGCTAAATAATTTGACGAGATGCGGCGGAGGTACCCCCACCTAAATTTGGCCAGGCCTTTATCTATTTTGCCAATAGTGCTTTGGGGAGGCAGGAGACCGACATGGCGTATGGAGGTAGGGACTGGAGGATGGACTGAATCATCACTTCTTTGCAAGCTTGAAATAAGATTTGGCCATCACATGCCCGAACTCGTTGGAGGACCTTATCACACATGAAATTCACCTTAACCCATTTTGGCCCATCATATTAGGTACCCAAAGGTACATGGAAGCATTCGATGTTTCAGGGATGTCCAATATAGTATAGAAACCTTGTCTCGTGTCCGACAATGTGTTGGTGTTGAAGAAGATGGAAGACTTCTAGGTGTTGATAACATGTCCCCCATAACACTTTGTATTGTACCTGAATGTCCTTGATATTGGTGGACTCAGTTGCATCCTCTCAATAGAAAATGTAATAGTCGTTCGAAAAAAAAACATATGCGTGATCACATGAACACCTTTAGAAAAGAGCACCCATGCCTTTTTCCTTCTCTCTCTCATTTGAGAATCATCCGGGAAAACCCTTCATGTAGAATAGGAATAAATAAATAAAGGAGAGAGGGGATTTCCCGATTGAATTCCCCTGAGAGATATAGTAGGCTCCGTTTCCCGACCTCCCGAGCTAACTATGTATCTGAGTGATCCCATGTAAGTCGACAATATAGTGATCATGTGATTGGAGAATGTCATCGCCTTTATGGTAGCTAGGATATACGGCCACTCCACCATGTCATACGTCTTGCTCATATCGAGCTTGAGTGCCCTAAAACCCATATTGCCTTGGGTTTTCCTGCGAAGATAGAGAATAACATCGAATTAAATAATGATATTATCTTGTACAGACCAACTTGAGATAAAGGTACCAAGTGACAGCGCAATGAGGTCATGGAAGAGGGGGTTCAGCTTGTTGGCTAGTATCTTATATATTCAAAAGATGATGTTGCATAAGGCTATGTACTGAGTAGATTGTCGTTGGGATCGAAGCAGCATTTGATATGCAGATTTGATCAACCTTAGGCTATGTACTGAGTAAACTAAGGTACTTAAAACCCACACTGGATCGAAACCTAAGGTTATACCTGCTCAAGGTGTGATGATATGGAGTGTTCAGCTTGAATACTTTATCGTCGATGAGTTGGTCCTAAGTGGTCACCCACATACAATTCCCTTTATTGGATTAACTTCATATTTTACCCTACTCAGTATTCCATCATTATAATGACAATTTAACAAGCAGTATAATTTTATGGTACAAGTACCGGTCGATCCCACAGGAAAGCGATGGATATCTTACTCTAAAGACGCACTAAACTAAAGTTGTCACTACCCTAGTTTAACTTTTATTTACATTTTTTGCTCACATAAGTTTTCTGGTAATTGAAAAGGGGGTTTGGAGCATCAACTATTCCTAGAGCTGCTACGAGGGGAGGGTAAGAGAGAGAAAATCACTACCATGGAGAAGCATGCAATTCTACACGGGGATAAACAAGAGTGTTATAGATGTGAGGTGATTCATACATAAAAATGAGAGTAACTTGTGCTCGTGGTGAGTATGTGATTATAGATTTTCATGACGGTCTAACCAAGCGACTCAAGTTAACACGCGAAATCTAAAGAGAAGTCTGTGTCAACCACCTAAGGTAACTTCCTAACCATAGTATAGAAAAACTATTAGTTGGATAGTGACATCCCGACCACTAACAAGCATCTTATCCCCCTCAAGTCCTAACAATTCCCTACCTAATGAATGATACGCTCATCTTGGATTACCATGAAAGCGGAAGTAGAGTATTTGACCATAAGCAAGGGTATGTGGGACTGAAGTCTGGTGAAATGCATTCCAATGCTTAGATAGTGAGTAGGATCATGAGACTAACCAATTCAATCCAATATACTTTTCCTAAATATCATCGGTTTCAGTCATAGAACTCTGATAATCGCCTACACATTGGTAAAGGAAATTAGCAATCTCCCCGGAACGAGACAATCGCATTCAGTCCTCACATTACGACTACGATGTATTCCAACTATGCATCTTGGTTTGTGGCATCACCCTAGACTGCACATCGCCTTCCTACAATGACTACTCTTGGGAGCCTATCAACCAACAATCATAATTTCGATTGACAAGTTGGTTCTATCACATGAATAGCGTCATGCCTATGCTAGGAGAAATTCGGTTAATGAATCTAAGTATTCATCTCCCAAAATCACCCCAATAGGTCATCTAAATACGACTTACTAGGATTTCCCTTCTAGCAATTTAATTGACTAGCCAATTGGCTAGTGAATTGAACCATATAGTTTGGTCCAATGCATAACCCATACAATCTAGAAATTGGCTTCACAAATCATTCATTCATGCCATCAATTGCATAATCAAGCTATTAATTACCGAATTACAACACTCATTGTTCCAATTTCATGTAAGCAAATCATATTTTTGACATAGATGAAATTGAGAAGAAATTAAAATGAAAGACTTGAAAGCATCACCAATCAACCACATATAACACAAATTAAACTCAAATTAATTTTTTAAACTCATAGATCCAAACATCCATAGCCATGATGGTGAATATTCAAGGCTATGGATTTGAAAACCTCAACAAATCAAGGTTGGTGATACAAGCATTAAGAGCTAGAAGAAAGGTATAGAGAATACTATGATGAAGATGGGTAAGATCATTACCAAGCTCATCATCATCATCATCATCTTCTTCTCCTTCATTCCTCTACTTGGCTCCTCTAACACTTGATCTCTCCTTGTTTCCCCACTCTCTCTATAGCATGTAGAAGCTCTAAAAGTGGTATGATCTTCCTCTTCTTCATTGGGCGAGACCTCATCTAGCTTCTCTATCTTGAAATCTGAAATTATAGTCCTTTTGATTCGCATCTCCACCGTCCACCTCCACGTCGTATAACGTCTTGGTAATGGTACTAAACTTCCCATCTCCATGGCGTGGAGTGCACGGTGGAGGGTCACAGTTGAGGCTCTTTGTCCCTTGTACTGATCCACCTCCACAACATATAGTCCACAGTGGAGGGTCTATGTGGTTTGTACCATGAAAGTCATCCTCTAAAGTGTGGACATACCGATATAACATGACTCTTTTGTCTCCATGATGTCATAATTCCAAGCAAAAACCATAATACTCCCTCGCTCTAATGCTGTCACGAGTCCTCCACGGCGTGAAATCTGGTGCTACACGACATGAAGTCCCTCGGTTGACTACCTTTGACTCCTCTAACCCGCTTCCCTCGAACTTGGCTCAAACATGATGTCTTTTCCCCCCACTTCCTACTCCAACATTACTACCACAAACAACCTGCCACGGAGAGATAAGGAAACAAGAAGAATGAAGAGGAAAAATAAAAGTAAAATATCGTGAAATCTACACCAAACTTAGGACAAAACAAGCATAAACATGGGGAAAAGAGCATCTAATAGCACCCAAGATGAGACCTCATCACTATATAAAAATTATTAAGTTCTAAATTGAATACAAATATTTTCATACCTAATTATTTATAGGGATAATTGCAAAAACTTGCAGTGAACTATTTTCTTTTACAAAACTTACGGTAAACAATTTCCGTCTGCAAAACCATTAACATGGTTAGCTTTTTTTCAAAAAGTCGAAGGTATTCAAAATTTAAAATACATATACATGAGGGTTACAAATAACGAAGACATATAATGCAAAGTAATTTTCAAAAAACAGTTGATGTCATATGACTGTCAAATGACTAAATTTCTTTAATGATAACAGATTTGCAAACGGAAATTAATTTACCGTAACTTTTTGAAATTATCCCTTATTTATATAACTATTTTCGAAATCTAGACTCAAACATATTATAATGTAGAAACAGTATAATACAAACAACATTTCTTTTCAAAATGAGCCAAAGCTTTTCGAATACAACCTTTTTGTCTTGTCTTACGTATGATTTTTTAAATACAACCTAAAGTGAGATGTAATCAAATTATTTGAAAGGTTTGGAGCTAAAAATAGCATTTTGAAGTAAAAAGAAAATGCGAAATACACAACAAATCTTCAAATGACCATAATATTTTTTGATAACCACATAAATTTTTATTAGGGAAACCACTCCGAGGAGGAGAGGATCTAAGGGTCAAAAGGCTAGGACAAAAAGATTACAAGTAGGAGTTCAACAAGAGGGAACTCACAGAGGGCCTAACCCAATACCTAAAAAGAAAAACCTGAAAAATACCAACGAAAAAACAACCAGTCTACTTCGGGTCGATACCACCTTCCTCCATAAGTCTCCCATCTCCAGAAGTTCCCGGAGGGGCTTTACTCCACAAACTGTCGAGACTGACAGGTGCATAAGCAGTCGTCTAACCACTAACTGTCATGACTGAGAGAGCGAGTCCTCGCCCTCATGTTATATATGCATGCCATAGAGGGAGGCGCCGATAATGTTTTCGGAGGCCGAGCCGGTCGAGCTTTCGGCTTTGTTGCTGGCAAGCTGACCATATGAGCAAAGCTCTGTTTAAGGGTCGGAAAATGTGCTTCTTGTGCTTGAACCTCCTCAATACCAGACAAAAGGAGTTGATTCACGCTCTCAGCTCGGGAAGAAAAACTCATCCCAACAATAGGAGCTTATTTATCACCATTAAAAAGCACAAGTTCTCCAACGGTTGTGACGCCACAACTATCACTCCCTCATCTGATGCACGAACACCACCAATACTAGCACTTGTTTAAAGATCCACACAATGATACTCAACTAATACAAAAGCCTCATGAGTGGTCAGAACGAGCTGTGTCTCCACCTCCGCCGCCTCAGCAGTGCTAATCCGAGGAGAATACTCTTCTAAATTGTCCAAACTCGACTCCACTGATACTATGACTGAAGCAACAATCGTATCTCATGGATTTGGAACCAAATCCCCCTTGACATATACAGTCCGAGATTGTAGGAAAACAAAATTCGAATGACCATAATTCTTTAGGCGAACTTCAATCTAAACCCATAAGATATCGGTAATACCACGGTGTAACTTAATACTCTTCTAAATATGCTCCTACAACAAACACGATTTTATGTTTATTACATTAACTCGAAAACATCTTTCGTTTATTTTTATAACAACAAGATACTCTTTAGCGGATCAATTCTTAAATGTTCATGAAAGTTTTGTTGTCACTGTGTAATACAAAATAAAAAGAATAAGATATTCGATATCTACTATTTAGATAGATTTAGAACATTGTGAGGAATTGAGCAATATACATCAAGGTAACCAAAAAGAGAGGCTATAAAAATATATACAGTGCAATAAAATAATGGATATTAAGAAAGAGAAGATGCTTCTGTATTCTATTGAGTTGGAAAGGAGAGAGGGTGACAGACGATGGATTGTTATCACATGCTGCACCAAAAAGAGATTTATATATATACGTATAGGAGCAATCATCCTCCCAACTCTCTTCTGGATTCCATATCTAACAAACTTATGTTGTTTAATCTATTAATTGATAGACAAAAGTAGTTTATTCGAGAAACATATGACCAGATTAATTAGTTGATTAAATGTGTACTTTGCTGACTCTATTGATTTATTTTATTAATTTAAATCCAACAAAGTTGGCCAAGAAATTATAGATATGCACAACTTAACTTTTCTGGGGAAAAGAAATGCTCAATCATCCATGTGGTATACTAATAAATAAAAAAATTTAATTTCTTCATTACTAAGAGATGTCTATAAAATATAATATGTAGTTGTAAACGTTAGGTTATTTTATATAATCCAACCTGTGAGTTTATAAATTGAGACAAATATATTTGGGGTTAATGATTCGTGTTGGGCTGGATAAGTGATCTAGTTGGACAGCCCAATTTAAGACATTGTACTCAGTATGAACTTTGTAACATGTAATACCCGATATAAGTTTGATTAGAGTAATGGGTTTTATTCATATTCTATATATAAAGGTCTACCAATCAGCCGTATTTCTAATCTCCTCCATCCCCATCTATAGAGTGAGAGCACATCGAGAGCATACGGGATCGATCTGTGGAAGGCCAAACCAATCTCGTTCTCGAATCAACAATAGAATCAGATACGTACGATTGTATCAGAACCACGCTTTAGTCGGGTTATTGGGATTTTTTTATCGGCAAAGACATATTATAAAGAACTCACTCATTGAAGTAAAGAGTGAGAATGAAAGTGACTACATGATGATGATAGTTTAGCTACATACCAGTGAATGAATCGAGGGCTGGCATGACAGTTCAGCCCATGACAATCTCAACAAGGGGAATAACCTGATACATGAAAGAGTGTTCCTATATGAGGAATCTCGGCATCCCAACATGGGAGCAAACTAAACAATGTAGGTCTAAGAAACCAGATATTACAACCATGAAGCGCAAAATAAGTAAAAGTATAAGGTCTAACACCCTGCTTTTTCAACCATGAAGTGCACAAAAGTGAAGGTCTTGAACCGGGAATTTTCAACCATTAAGCACAGGCGAACCACCAGAAGCAGCTAGAGCAGCTCCGCAACGATCGACACTGAAGGTGAAGAAGCGCGTCCCACGACCAGAGCTGGAACTAGACACCTCCAATGACCCGAGAGGTAGTCCTCCATCAAAACCGCAAGGGACATACCAGACGATGGAACTCTTACTCGGCCTTCTGAATCCTAATTCTGGTCAACACCTGAAAGGCCCAAAGGGAGAGGACTGGTATTTCTACCGAGTACGAGCTCAAACCTCCAAGCCGGCAGCAGCAAGTCATCACTTCCGGGGATCCGAGGATGGAACTCAAGCTGAGCATTCCGAAATCGATACCGGCAACCCCTCGCCAGCAAACACCAAGCGAGGACCCGAAGGGGAAGGGCTGTAACTATACCGAGCACGAGCCAACCTGAACCCGGACAGATCTGACACAAAACCAGCTACCAAAAGTAGATCGATCGATTGGAAGGATTTACCGGTGGCCTACACCTGAGAATCCGGCATAAACCTACCCAAAACTTCGGATCCCCAATGAGGCTTCCCCAAGCTCCAACCAGGCATGGAGAGGAGGCTTCCCCAATCTTTAACCGCACACGGAGCACGCCTGAACTCCGGCGAACGACGAACAGGTGAAGGTGAAGTCGGACGAAATTTCAGTTACACCTCCGATTCGAACTTCGAACACGGATCGAGGAGGGGAGGAAGGAACATACCACCCTCCTGACCCACGAGAAGCGTCCAAAGGCCCTGTTCCGACGACCAACCCAGATCTGCGAGCCCTCGAATCTCCGGCCAACGGATCTGGAAAAGAAACGAAGTATGTCCCCCAAAATCCAAAGAGCGGCCCAAGTGCTCCGATGACCAAGCTCCCTGAAACGCCAAAGTAATAGGCACGAACGGGGACGCAGGTCGGACATGACCACCGGGGACAAGCAACGAATCTGAGCCGTCTTTTCTCAACCTCTGTCTCCGAGAAACAAATCAACGAACGGGAAGAAAGGAAGAAGAAGAACAATGGAAGGAGAATGGAAGGGAGAAAGACAACAAAGGTAAAGGTGAAGGGGAAGATCTATCGGCGATGTCCATGATCGGAGCCGACGGACATCTCTGATAGAGGAGAGCAGTAAAGGGGCGGCGGCTTGTCCTTAGATTAGGGTTTGAGCCTAATGGAATATAACTAATGTGTCTATGAGGTCTTATATTACTGGGATTTATTAGATTTATTTTGTTGGATTAATTGTGAGGCTACTGTTATTGTTTTGTTGGCAACCTTTATTTATGTTCCACTGCTTAGAGCATGTACATTGCAACAAACCGGGAATCAGAATTGGGAATGGTTTGTAGTGCGAACCAGATTTTTAGACAGTTCCACATTGTGTGAATCAGGTCTGAGAACCATGGTTTGTAGAAGTACTGAGTGGATGCTAACTGGATAAATTAATTATATTTTTCTGAATTTTTTAAATTCTTATTAAATCGATAGAATTAATTAATAATTACATAAATTAACTAAAATGAAAATTAAAATTGAACTTGTAATTAATAATAAAATAAATAAATAAATACCAAATTTTGAGAG